>KN824940.1:0-48910 GCA_000827395.1 Paxillus rubicundulus Ve08.2h10 | reverse complement strand
GAGATCTTCAGATGTCATGCTGGTGATGTCATCACAATCACTGTTGTCTAAGTCCTTGTCCTGCCTTCCCTTCCAGACACTTTTACATGTCTTACAGCTCAGGAAAGTACCAGATGGTGCCCCCTTGCATTTGCCTTTGACTGCAGTGGGAAATGCCGAAAGGGAGAGCTTTTTCTTGCAACCATTGCAAGCCTTCTTGGGCTCGGGAGTCATTCAATAGAAGCAATAGATGTAGCGAGTGACGAGAGCAACGGCATGGAAGGCAGAGGCCGATTCATTGAATTCAAAAATAGTTCTATTATGTAAGCATTCAGAAAAGAAACATGTGACCACGTGAGCCAGCGAACTGAAATATGCAGTCACGTGAATTGCGAACCAATTCGCAAGCACGTGACTTTGCGTCCGATATGGGTGGGAGGATTGCATTCCCTTCGGGAGCACTACCAAGGGTACGAACTACTACGGAACGGTAGGTAAAGTCGATGATAATTGAAAATGATGTTGATTTACAGGATGTATTGGATGTAGAATGAAAAAACGATCTGAAGTCATTTGTGTGTGACTCGAGTTCAACCTTTCGCAGGTGGCTGCGTAGTTGACTTTGAAGCAAATTGATATCGACACCATTAGCATCCGCATTTCTGCAAGCACAGAGACTCCACGTCACGGTGCTGATGTCTTGGGTGCCTTATCCTTTGGTAGATGGGATTTCGGAGGCCTATCGCTTATGCCCGACATGAGGTTTACAGACTTGGTGCTCTGGGCCCATGTGGTTCAAGTTGTTATCATTTCATGCATAATTTGGCGGGGACCAATCACTGCGGAAACGAGAAAATAACCAGATCCGGGTAGCGTACGGATAGAGACTACATACGGAAGTAGTCCAGACATGGGCAAAGGCCCCTAACTAGTCTGGATGTCCTCTGGAGAGACGCTACTTATGCATGCTAACCAGAGTATGGTCCGAGTTCATACTTGGATCCTCATAGTTGTCAATCATGTCAATCCAGAAGACAGATAAGATAGAATTATAGCTGCTATCCATCACGATTGGGTACGGTTTAAGCATCAATTAAGTCCAGTTAGAGTACAGGCAACGGTATGCAAATCCGTCTGGGATCCTCCTCGCCTCGCCTCCCGGGCCCGCCATCAAAAAAAATCCCCGTTGCTTTCCTTCCCCTCGCATCGCAACCCATCATGTTCCAACCACTGAGACAATTTCCCGCTCGTCCAGACGGAGCTGCACATGTAGGCGCTCAAACAAACATAAACAGAGCAGGACCAGGTAATGGACAGCTCTCACCGTTGGTTCCCCAGAGCCAGGATGGTTCGTTTTCTCGTGAGATGGACTTTATGATGATGATGAATCAACAGCCTGGGGTGGGTACTGCTGATGTGAGCATACTATGTTCCCTTTGACGGGAAAACTCACCATTATTAGACCCCCGCGGCTTCCTTGCGCCGCTTGTCGCTCTCTGGTTCATCCCGTTTCGATCATGGTCCAAAATCCCCGCATTTGATGGGGTCGGCTTCGGCACTCTTTGGAGACTCATGCCCTCGCCAGCAATCCTATACGTGAGCTGATGTGCATCCTCATTAAATCAAAAAAGAGCTGGCTTACCTGTCTCACAGGGATAGATCACTTGGTGGTTTGACGCTGCTCAGGTCCTTTGTATCTGAAATTTATTAACGATCATCTGATGACAGACACACTGAGCATAGAGAATGAGTCGATTCACTTACCTTGAACCTTCGAAACGGACTCGAGTAATTTCAAAGACAATTGAGGCGTTGACGGTTCGCTTTCTGATTCAGTAGCGCTCGGATCGTAAGGGTCTGAAATCAGATAATGAGTGTACTAAATATGTAAAAGAAACATCAAGCTACCTATGACCCTGATTTTTTTGAGTACTGGATATGTTGCGACGATGGCATTCGAGCCGCTTCCAACGGGTACTTGCTGCAAAACTGGATTGTGATTAAAAGGCCTGTATAATGGTTGCAAAGTTGAATGTGTGACTCACCGGCTTCCTGCTGAATTGTAGCTGGTATGTTCTGAGGTCTTGCAACGGGTGCTTCCACTACAGCCGGTTTGATCTCAATTGTCTGCAAGAGTTTTTGGCAGGTGAATGCAAACTTAGCAAGAAAAAAAAGAACTGACGAGTGGTTTGACATCCAGACGTCTGGATAGTTGGCTACCAGAGATTGGGATACGGTTTTGTCTTCTCACACTATATTCTTTTCTACATTCTGGTTTGAGTCTGGTTAGATCTATTGGTACGTTCTGGGTCTAGATACACTTGCCATCCTAGTACAGTTGGCGTCTGGCTAATTTCTCGTTTCCGCAGTGAATGCATGACAACCTCAGGCACCACGAGATAGTGTACTGTTATTACAATTACATTGCATGGCCACCGCAATCTTATCATGCAACAGCGACGGCGCCCAATCACCACGAGCAGGCGCTGACTCAACTAAGCTCCGTCATGGGCCTGCTCCCATCACAGTGTATTTATCCGAGGATTGCCTTTGAAGGTATTTCCGGGATTCAGTTCAACGACCAACACTCATTCCCTAGAAGTACTATCAGACGATGACCGTCCCAATCGTGAAGCCTAGCGGGGAGGACGAGGACGAGCTCGCACGGATGGGATACAAGCAAGAGCTGAAGTGAGTGAGGGCGTTATCCGCGGTAAAACGAGAGGTTGGACTGATCCTTGACCAGACGAGAGCTGTCACTTCTGCAGGTATGTCCTCTGCATCACCCAGGGAATTTCAAATTCTCATCAGTGCGCACGCGACCTTTCAGAACTTTGGTGTTTCCTTCTCCATTATCAGTGTCATCACCGGCATACCTTCTCTGTTTTTGTATGGGCTGGCGCGTGAATTTATCTTGCGTCGCGGGACGTCGCTCTGACTTGGCGTTACAGAATACTGGCGGCCCTGCAGTCATGGTCTGGGGCTGGATCGTCGTCGGTGAGTTACCGAAAGCAGGCGTCAGGTCCCATGTTGACGCTTCGTTCAGCGTGTGCGACTATGGTCGTCGGGTTTGCAATGGCAGGTAAGAGCCACCTTCTGGTTCGTAAAGACGGAACCCCACAATCGTGTGTAGAGGTGTGTAGTGCGCATCCAACCAGTGGTGGACCTTATTACTGGGCCGCCATGCTATCCGACCCCGAGAACGCACCCCTCGCTTCGTGGATTACTGGATGGTTCAATCTACTCGGACAAGTCGCAGTCACGACCGGCATCAGGTAGCACCATCCCCATCTTCATATGCTGTTGTTTCTGACCAGATCCCTGGCGTAGCTTCGGGTGTGCCAACTTCCTCTCCACTGTGTGTACGTTCGGAACGGACTTTACCCCTTCCCCGAAGACTACGATTGGGCTGTATGCCGCTGTCTTAGTCAGTCAAGGTTCGTGTTCTCAGTCATTTACTCGACCTCCGCGTGAGCTGTATTACCCACAAGGTCTCGTAAACACGTTCGGCGTACACCTGCTCAAATACCTTAACAATATTTCCGTGTGGTGGCACGCCGTCGGCACGACGTCACTCGTCATCGCAATTCTCGCCCGTGCTTCGACGCACCAATCAGCCGACTTTGTGTTCCGTACTTTCATCGATGGAACTGGTCTGAACGGCAGTGAGGGCTGGGGCACCCGTGCGAGTCATGCATATGTCTGCGTCATCGGGATGCTTATGGCTCAATATACTCTGACTGGTCAGTGACTCACATGGTGTGACGAACGAACACTCATCAAGCCGTTTCAGGGTTCGATGCCAGTGCCCACGTAAGTGCTGTGGTAGGATCTCTATGACCTTCTGAAAGTTTACTCGCTCTCGTGTATAGATGACTGAAGAGACGCAGAATGCTGCCATGGCAGGTCCGATTGGTATCATTACCGCCATCGGTGTGTCCGCCGTCCTAGGATGGTTCCTCATACTCGGGCTCCTCTTTTCCATCCAAGACTTGGAAGCCACAATCGGTTCTGCCACTGGCCAACCGGTGGCCCAGATCTTCCTCGATGCCGTTGGAGAGAAAAGGGCTATCGTTCTGATGGTCATCGTGATTGGAGCTATGTATTTCTGTGGGTGAGTGGCTTTGAATGAGTCGTAAGGTGAGTAACGCCAATGTCGTTTGGTAGCACGTTTTCGATCACCTCCAACTCGCGAATGATGTTCGCTTTTGCGCGTGATGGAGGAATCCCTGGACACGCATTCTTCCGCAAGGTCGACTCCAGGACTGGGACGCCTGTTCGTACCGGTGTGCACATTTTTTCTTGCGCTTAAGGAAAAAAAACATGCTCACGAACTGCGTCACTACTGTGTATTTGTACAGTGTGGTTAGCCTGCACATTGAGCTTTTTGCTTGGTATTCCGAGTCTCGGCAGCTCCGTCGCCTTCGCAGCTGCAACAAGTATTGCCACTATTGGTCTTTACATCTCGTATGGTATAAATATGACCTCAAATTTAGGCTCCGTTGTCTCACCTACATCATCAACTAGGCATTCCGATTGCCCTGCGTGTCATATACCGCCAGCGCTTCAAACGCGGGCCGTTCCACCTCGGGCCGTTCTCTGTGCCAATCGCTATCGGTGCCGTTGCCTGGATAGCGTGCATTGCAATTGTGTTCATCCTTCCGCAAGCTAACGTGCGCGTTTCCTTTCCTGTGTACCACCCTTCCGCTCAACGCAGACCTCCTCTCGCGCATGACTTACCCAGCCCGTCGACTCACAAACGCTCAACTATGCGATAGTCGCCGTCGGTATCGTTATCGTCTACAGCGTCGGGTTTTGGTTGGTCAGCGCGAGGAAATGGTTCGTGGGACCTGTCAAACAGATATCGGGTATGTTTTCTTCTTCTTTTGTTTTCTTCTTCCACTGCGTCTTGGGAAGCTGTGCTGTGTCTCATCGCTATCACCACAGCGGAAGAGATGGGAGAGTCGAAGCGCGTCGAACGCGTATAGTCCTGGGGGGGTTGAGAGGAGAATCTGAGGTCGGTAATTCGTCTTGGAGTATGTCGTAGACGGGGCATCGATCCCACTGCGAATTGGTGCAAATTTGGTTTCCTGGTTCTAAGGCGCTTCGGGAGGTGAGGAACACTACGCCATATATTCTCGTCCTCCTTCTTTCCCCCCATCCGATCTCGTGACGGAGGAGCAACACCGGCCGTCCCAGATAAGTACTGCTTGAACGTGCCTTGTTCTCAGGTGTGCATCATGCGTATGAGAAATTCCAGCTTCAGCATCTCCCAGATGTAACCGACAACCTGAATCATGTTATACCTACAAGGACGACTAAGAGCTAACCAGTGATATACATGTTATTGCAGCCCATCATATCCCAAAGTCGTTCAACGTCGTACACCGGCCCCATGTCCCACAAGACACTTCTGGACAGAAAGAAAAAGAAGGAATGCAGATAAAGAAAGCTAGCGACAGGTGAGTACTTGAGCATGCAATAGTGTAAGTTACAAATTCGGTGTGCGTATCGTGCCGACGAGATTAAGACAGCAGGAAAGAAACGTGGTGAAAGAACCTAAAACGATGCATTACTGAGCCCGCTTCTGAAGATAGAGTGCGCGAGCTCTCTCCATGGATTCTCGGATCTCGGGGCTCTGCCATGTGCTTCCGTCCTCTCTAAAGCTCGAGGAGAGGGGAGCAAAAACATCAGATTCAACTGATGGTCCACGGCCGATGCGTCGAGGTGTACTCGCCACAGGGAAAGTAGTAGAGTACGCTGATCGTCCAGGAGAGTGATGAACAGACTCCGCATCAAAGCGTCGCTTCTTCGGGGACGTACTAGGCGATGCGGGATGTACAGAATGGGAAGGTGGAAGGGCAATATCGCGAGGTCTATACGCCCGATGGAGTGACCGGACCGAACCGCGACGGGATATTGACGGTCCCGCGATTGGTCGTGGCTCTTCTTCTTCCCATCCACCAGAGCCGTCATCAACCTCGTCCTCTTTGGAGTCACTCATGACCACGATCTCGCGACCCAAAGCTTTTTGCCCTTCTTCGATGAGGCGGCTCAAGCGATCGCCTATCCAATCCATCTGGTCTGTTTCGGATTCTGGGTCTGGGTCGACTTCGTCTGCGTGATCGTTCACATGGACAAAGTCAAACTCAGGTCTAGGGGGTGACATGAATACGGGAGAGGCACTCCGAGGGGGGGTCATTGGGGGTATTTTTGCACGAACCCTCTTCTGAGGGCGACCAACAACGCGACGCGCAGAGGTAGGCGTGGGCCGTGGTTTACGGTTCCTGGGTATGGGAGGAGCCATCTCGATTTGTTTAGGCTAAGCAACGAAGACAATCAGTTGGGCAAGGTTCATCAAATGGGGAGGTGGTTCAACTTACTTGTTCAGCAAGACCAGGAACCCAGTCGCCGCGCTGGTACGGAGGTGGAGGAGGAAGTTGTTCAGAGTCTTTGCCCCGGTCCCGCCAGCTAAACAGACGTTGAGCTGAATAGATAGGTCACATCAAGCGTGCAACTCACAGTCGATATACAGTGAGGCCGACAGCTGTGCCAATGAGTGCAGCGCTCAACGCTGTAGACACAATCGAACCAGCGAGAGTGCGACGCCGCTTTGCGGGTGGTAATTCTACATAGATGACAATGAGTAAGTTGAAGTTGAATGACATGAACGAGGGTGGGTAATGAAGAAAAAGATTGGATTGGAAAAAGGCGCGGTTTTAAAACCGTCGGGTGCTGGTCGGGTGTGCAGAAGCGTGATCACCACCTGGACAACACGTGCAATGTGAAGTGGCATTGTATTACATATGTACACCCTGAATGTAATGATGGGCATGATCTGTGCACGACCGCATTCGATTTGAGCGGATGCGATGGGACACACCTGCGATCATATCTTGTGTCTCTGCTTCTGGAGTGCGTTGGGGCATATGTCTGTATTTTGCGGGAGTATCGAGATAGCCCCTGGTAGATGCGACCCTTGTTGTAGCTTGGCTCGGTTCTGGGGTGGATGGTACCCAGCCTCTCTTACGGGGTAGTGGTACAGGCGGCGATGGAGAAGGACAGGGAGAGATGCGACGAGGAGGTCGTACAAGTATGTGGTGAGAGTTGGGCGGTTGGGCAAGCTTGCCGCCATGATTCCGGGATTGAGCTAGACCCGGTTGAGCCAAAAATGGGTTGTTGAGACCAGGGATATTTAAAGTGAAAGTAAACGGGAAGGGCATTATTCGTAGCAAGGTCGTAAAAAGCAGAGGAAATGGCAGCGTCGGAATCGAATAATTAACTTGACCTCGTTTTCATCGTGGGAAAATAATCCCTTTGGTGTCACATCCGAGATATACTCCCGACTTACGGTGACTCAAAAAGGAAATGCACAGCATGACATAATTATTTCAGTGTTGTACAGTGTCCCCAGAAAATCAACAGGGAAGTGAACATGGGCGGATGGCAAAGTAATAGCGATAACGTCCGAAAGCGATGAGCCTTGCGCGGAGACAGTCGAGCCAGGGAATGAATCCCGACGGGCCCCTCACCGCTCGATGATCACCAATCTGGCCGACCGCTCAGACCCATCAACAGGTTTGGAGAGCCTCGGGTAATGCCAGGTCACTTGACTTAAATCGCCCATTCCTTCCAGTCCCCACATCAGATCTGTCAAACATCGCGGCATAGATCATTCATTTCTTCATCGGCGAAGCCGTAGTCTGAACGCGTTCATCGAAGCCCTTGAATTCGAGTCGAGATAGTCTTCGTAGAACCCCGCGATGAACTCCTCAGCCTTGAAACCAAAGCGATTGTACAACAGCTGGTCCACGAAAAAAATTCGAAATCTCCACGACGGAAAAGTACTGAACAGCGCACCATCGCCGGATTATTGGCAGACACATGAAGGGTGATATCCCTATGGGGGTTGAGCGATATCAAATGATACAGCATTGTCCTGGGAGGGGTCAGATATAGGCACATGAACGGCCGTGAGGGGAGGGGGACCTACGTCGCTATTTGGGTGTTGTCCCAACCAACTCTGACAGCCATGTATGTGATGTAGGTTTCTTGCGGAGAACTCAGGAATGCAGCGCCGACAACGAGCTGGCCATACATAGCTATCACAGTGCAACGTTCCGGGGAATATTGTAATGAATCATTGACTATGACCGCATACATGATTGGCGTGTGTAAGAGATCGGCCCAGCATTGGGAAGAAGCTCACCATCAATTCCATCCCAAAATACCCGAGCCAGGAGTTCATGTACCTGGCGCAAATGAGAAGGCTGAAGCGAGACATATGTAATTGGGGTATGCAGTCTGCTGGTCTGTTCTCTCTCAGCACTAAGCATGACTATCAGCATGGAAATGCGACAAGCAAATCTGGCCCACGGACTGAGAATAGGAGTAGTGCGCGTGTATATCATCCATAAGGTTCATCCAAGGCGAACGCGTTTCCCAGTCGACAGAGATAAGCCCAGGGGTCTTCTGTAGCTTGTGTCCACAGATGCGAGCTGCAAAAGAGTTCTCATGACGCGTTGTTTGAATAGCCTTGAGCGAGTCAAGCACTGTCGGCGGAAGGGATGATGGTGGTGGAATATCAAGCGTGGCCAGAGAAGTGCCAGATATAGCAACCGCAGGCGAGTCCCGGATGCCTGCTTTGCGCCTTTCCTGCAGGAAAGCGTGAGCTGAATTCGTCCATGTCATCACTGACTGCGTGGCCTACACGTCGTAACTGCAGTTTTCGTGAAATGATGTAGTCCGGAAGAGAAGGAACGGAAGATTTGCTTTGTTTCACAACATTCAATATTGCAGTTGTCTCATAACGCGACAATGGGCGTATGAGTTCACCCTGTGTATAATCAGAAAACGCCGGCCACAAGGTTCTTTCTACGCACAGATTCCCCGATATCGCATGCCTGAGCCAAGGTGACATAGCGCGCCTCCAGGTACTCTGGAAGCAAGTCCTCGATTATTGAATCGAAAGATTCACCCTCACCCTTTGTGGTGTCGTCCAGGTTTGCACCGATTTGCGAGCCATATTGGAAGACGTCCAGCAGCCCGGAGAGTGAAGCGGATGCTCGGGTTACACGGTGTACACTAGATGCTGTTCTGCCACTATTGGCCTTGCGACGTTTTGCGCATGGTTGCTTGTGCTAGACATGGCAGTGAGCGGTGGATATAGCCAAGGTTTGGAGGGTGATACCTCTGAGTAAGTTTCATCCTCGTCTTCGGAGGGGTCCCATCTGAACAACTTGTCGTTGGTGGACGACATGTTCGGGTGGCGCACAAAAGTTATTTCACAACATTTTCAAAGCGAATATATCTAGTGTGACTGGACATCATTGTCGTACTTATGTACCCTTGGTAGTCTCATTGATCTCATTTCTCTCCAGTGCGAGCGCAACGAATGAACAGGAGAACCAGATCCTTCATACCTCACAGACCGGTATCGTTCCATTTGAGACACATGATCAATTAGGAGACAGTGAGTGAGTAAAATGAAGTCCACCAATGAAACCAGAGTTTGAAAGCGAAGGAGCGTGAGTGATACACAATAAATACATGCAGAGGAACAATTGAAAGCTTGAAAACAACAGGCCCAACCTAATGATCACAGCCTCGTTACAGCCTTGGAGTCCAGTGGCATACCTTCGATCGGGTGGTCAGATGCTCTATGAATCTGAGAAAAAACAATGTATAAGAGACATACCTGAGGGATCGATGCCATTCCGAGCAAGGATCTGGTTGTGGCGAATCAATCTGGCCTGGTCGAAGCTATAGGCGCCAATGGTATGAGTAGCTCGTCTTAGTAATGCGCGAAGCAGACTTACTTGACTCTCTCTCTCCTCACGATGTCCAACACCTCCTGCGTTCCGCGCTCGTCGAGACCAGCTCGCGAGTCCCCATCGTTGATATTAGCCTCTATGTCGAACATCGGAGAGGACAAGCCAGCGCTGGCTTGACTGGAGAACGTAGACAAAGGGGTGTAATGATCCAGGCCTGGGAACAAAGACCTGAATTTATTGGGGACATGGGGAAGGATGATGGCACGGTAGTGGTAGCCGACTGGATAACGACACAAGTCAGTGAAGATGCAAATGTGTAGGCTGCGGAGTTACTGGAGCACTCACGCATTACCAGTAGTGCAAGGGCTGCGAGGAGGGAGAGATAAAAGAGCATGGCAGAGGAATAGGCGAGTATTTGAAGGAATAAGGCAGTTTGTGGACGACTTCGATTCCTAGGAAGTCTACGAGACAAGCGACAGAACAAGAATCGCCCGTGAGGTAAGGATCGCATGCAAGTCTCACGTGATGATATAATATCATGATTACGTATGCACCTTTTGTAGTCGTCCGCCATCAAAGTACTACATAGGATCATATATGGGACTTGGGATCAGCTCAACACGCGCTTGCCGTGAGTAGCACATTCACAGACTCATAATCACTGTAAAAACTCGTTTGTAAGTACATTATCACAATGGGATCCTTACACGACAGTTTGCAGGTGCGAGCAGGCGTATACCCAACTCAGCCCTACTCACGCTGTTGTCCTTGCAGGCCGAATTTTGTCCACCCTTGGATACTTCCCTCCTGGCTGCCCTCATCGCAGATCTCGGACCTGTAGGTAGTGCCGACCCGCCACAGGACCAGGTGGACGCACTCCGTACCACCCTCAGAGCCCTTGCAAACCAAGCCACAGAGCAATACGACAATGAGCTGTGTAACGAGCTCAACTCCGCGCACCTCTCCGACTCTCACTACCTCACCACGGATGAATCAGGCAGCAGTGCCGATTTCTATGGTGAAACAACCGAAAGCTCGAATACATCTGAGTCGTCTGGCGTCTCGCACCATTCGTTCAGTTCGCCCCTTGGATTCTTGCAGGCGGCTTTACCCCACATACCCCGCTCAAAACTCAGACGCGCGCTTAATGGTGCAGGAACAAGAGATGAGGGCGATTTCGACATGGAGGCGGTCGTGGAGGCCCTATTGACCAATGAATATATCCGTGAACTAGAAGAACGAGGCTTACGTGGTTTGGACGACAACGAATCACCGCTACCCTCCACAGACGAGTCCGCCTGGAAACGGGTCGAAGCAAGGAAAAGGGCAGGATCAGTCAACGAGAAGGCTACAAAGAAGAAGAACACCCGAGGGAAGACAATCTCCCTCGTAGACATACGACAGAAACAACATATATCGCCATCTTCAGCCAGCAGGCCCCTCGCCACTCCCGCACCAGATCCCTGGACACAGCTTTCTTCGCTCTCGGAACACCTAGCCACGCTTTTACCACCGCACCCAGCCTCCTTTTTCCAGTCACACTTCCATTCGCCAAATTACTCCTCACCTGCAAAGGCTCTCCGCGCCGCCCTCTCTTCCATCTCAGGAGCCCTGGGTACGCCTTTATCAGACAGGCCCACCTCTACCCTCTTCGCCATGCTCGACGTCATCCGCACCTCTCCAACCTACACATCGCTCGACGCCGAACAACGCTCCACCCTCTACTCCGACATCCAGCTCGCGCTCAGCGCTACACAAGACCGTGGGGACGACGCCATCGACGTCGTATGGCTCCTCCTGGAGCTAGATCTCGATCTTGAATCGGGAAGTTTGGCGATGGGGGTATACCACGTTCGGTCTCCAATGTCGCAGAGCTCCTTGCTGTCGTCGGCGTGGGTGTCCCCCGTTGCGTCTCCGACATCTCCAAAGGATTGGGTGGGAAATGGGTCCGTGAAGCTTCCGTCGGGTCCGCCCTCGCCGCAATCCCCGCCCACTTCGAAGCGCAAGGTTTCTTTTTCCTCGGTCTCGCCGACGACGACGAAGCCGAATCCATTCGAGTGGCAAACTGTGCCTCAGAAACCACCCTCCAATGGTGTCCATCCGCTCGCCCTTCATATCCCTGCTTATAACAACGCCACTAACAACAAACGCACGGTCGGAGGTGGGAAAGTGCGTGGGGCAGGTAATGGTCTTGGCAAGGGCGGCAAAGGCAACGTGGACGAGCTGGTCAGGCCTGATCTGAAAAGACGTCAGGCGGAGAGCTTGAGGAAGCGAGACGAGATGTTGAGGGAGGCGTCCAAGGCGTGGCGGAGAGGCAACTCAAAGACCAAGGGGGGAGAAGTAGCGCTATATTTCGCTGAAAGAGTACGTCAGCGCTATTCGCCAGCGCTTCTTCCGCATCTGACTGAGTTGTCGATCTTCAGGCTCGCGAATTCCAAGAGTTGGCGAGACGCGAGGCGCTGAATGAAGCGCGCCTTATGGTCGAATCTAAACGGTACGCTTTCCCGACACATACAAAATCGTCAGCCGTCTTATGGGGCCTGTACCGCAAAGATCAGCGGCCGCAGACCACAGGACAGTCGACTTACACGGCACATGCGTCTCGGAAGCGGTCGCGATCGTGAAAGAAATTCTCGAGTGCGAGGGATGCTCCGCTGGTACGTGCTATGCCTTGACTTGTGTGGCCCACCCTGACGTACAGCAGCGCATCCTTTGAGAATTATCACCGGCCGCGGTACACACTCTGCCAACGGCGTGGGAGTGCTCAAGCCTGCCGTCCGAAGTGCGCTGTTGCAGGACGGGTGGAACGTTGGTATGTGGGACGGTGGTCTTGTTGTTCGGGGACGACGGACGACTATTTCATGACCATCACGATGTCCCGTTGAGCAAGGGGTTGGCCATTTGACGTGATGTTCGGTGATCTTGTATATTTCCACCTTTTTTTCCTGGTTTAGGTTTTCTCTAGCTCATGTATCTCGCCATTGTTGCCGACGCGCGTACGTGTATGTTGTGTCTTCCACTAACTCAGCTAGTTGAGTCCGAGTCTCTGTGTCTCACTTGGTTTGTTCTGTCATGATGTAGCATATATATTATTGATCCTTGATTTGGTCTCCGGATAGCATCACTGAGTTGGTTGATCTTGTAATACAGTGTTCAGGACAAGCCAACGCTGTACAAACCAGCACACAACCACCATGGTCTCAGCCTGGAAGTCAGACTGGGAACCATCACGCAGGGTGAAGTGCCAAGAACGTCACAGAAACTGTCCAAGGCTACGAGCTGGCAGGTCGCAAGTCACGACATCGATATCACTGTCGACTCAAATGGCGTCCATACTGCACCGCAAGATTCGACAATACGGTATAAAGACTTCGATGCTCAGGCTATCACGCCTCCGAGTCCAACGCTTCCCAACTACTCTTTACCACTGAGACTATTCCTCTCTCGAACGAAAGCCAACGTGGGCACCCTGCTAGCGAAGGTGGGCAACTCGTTCTTAGTGCAGGATCATCGTAATTAATGCTCGTTTATTCCTCATAGCTTTACTCCGAGTCCATCAAGATATCCGAGATCTTCGACACGAACATCGCAAATTTTACCAAGGGAAAAATACCCTTCGTCATTGGTGCTATGTTCTCCATGCATTTCTCGCCATCATCCATGTTATCCGGGCCGCGATGCTATCTGGTCATCCCGAGCACCGAGTGACTGTCTTCACCGTATGGTTACCTGCGTCCCTACAAGCATTTTACACCGTCAGACGACGGAAACTCACAAGTATACATGGTATGTGCGGGGCACAGCGGGATCGGTGTTGCGATCAATAGTCTGTGGCAGCAAACCAAGCTGCATACGAGCTCTGGTCTTTACGTCGTACATCACCGTCCATCATTCAATTTCAACTATTCAACAACACAAAGACGATCACCATTCAGTCGGGATTGGCCTGGCCTCCCCCCACTGGTGGCCTAGAGTGACTGACCATCGCTCCTATGCTCCCAATGTTGTCCACTATCTGGACTGTCTGCACGGCACTACCCTTTATGACATCCTGTCGTTGGATTATCCCTTGACCAAAGTTGTCATAAATGGGACGACAGTGACTGCGGAATGCGGTTTGCTCTCGAAGACCTCAGGTAAAGATACGAGGCAATATCTCTGCTGCCGGTATTGATAATTGCAGGAACCAATAACATGGTGGTCTTTCTTCCCGGAATTACCTCTTCAGGTGCAGAGTCTGTGGGCGTTTCCCGAGCTCGCACCCGAGGGGACTAAAAAGAGAACCCCGGGCATGTTTACTCGGCGACAAATGTATTTTTTATTCAGTCAGCATTGCCAGAGAGTTCGGTGATTTGGCCAGTAGTGATATTGGACAAAGTCATATCAATGGGCCAGTTATAGCTGGAGGTGGGTGCAGGATGCCCACACTGTTAGCCACGTCTTTTGGCACATCTCCGTGAGATGGCGAGCACGTAGCTATTCCCATTACAACCTATTTTGTGGCATGGTCGCTAAATGCAACAACGTCTCCATAGCATCTTGACATGGCAAGTGGTCAGCTGGTGCCTCCAGCTCCTTCCTCAAACGATTCCCTACCCTGGACCGTTTGGCCACCTGGTCAGAGTATATAGCCTACGATGGCGGCACGTCTGTCGTTGCTTTGAATGTATTTGTTTCAGATTGATCGCCGTTATTCAGGTGAACTTAACCTGTGGAAACGCCTCCATAGGCATGCTCTGTCGATCCATCTAACTGTCTGGCTCTGTGCACAGAATGCGGAACAACTTCGATCGTTGATTGCGCATGTATGATTTTCGAAAGCAAAACCCGATAAACCGTCCAGTGGTTTCGAACTAAACTCGTCCGATCAGCGGGTCGAGCCGGCGAAGAAAGAGGGGGGCTTTCAACGAGCATCGGGCGAAAATCAAGTCATACAGGTGGTCACTCGATGGAGGCTGAATGTCAGTCGTCAGATGCTTCTCGTTGGTCCTTCCTTGCTCGTCCGAGAGCCCCTTGCGTTGACAGCATCTCTCGTGCTGTTTGTAATATGTTTTTCTTGGCCGGGAGGCACGAACGGCGCTGTGCGTCGGTGTCAGGAGTCAGTGTTCTGGAGACGCTCTGGATCGCAGCGCATTCCCAAACCCTTTATGGACAAATGGCGGATACCGTCGACACGTCGTTGGACAATCTGCGAGCTGCAGGGATGCCGCAATTTGTACTGCAGATGTCAAGGCTGAGCGCTCCACACCCAGCCACCAGATCTGTGAAAGTGACAGCGACACCGCGTTAGGGTGATGGTCCGTCTCTAGCACGTCCGTTGGCGTGAGTATGAAGGGTTGTAAACCCCCTGTTGCATAGCCATGTGGACCCCGTACCCTTTATTGCGCTCGCTCATCTTGCTACTGTATCTTTGCTTCCTTCCCTTGCTCTCCTGACGGGTGCTTTGTCAATGCGATATTTGGGATAGACACTATCATAGCAGAGGATGAACAAGCATATTGTCACGTACAGAGCGAGCAGCAAATGGGTTACATGCGTGAACCAGGTCCATAGCAGTGCGTGTGAAAAAACAGTGCAATCGCAAACGACCACGAAACGAGATGATGATACAGTGAGACCACACGCGTGCAAAACGTCCGTCGTCCCAGTCGGGATGGCAAAAGGAATACTAAAATCTATGAGTACAAGAACCTGTGGTCTTGCCGAGAAAGCGAAAACATGCAGTGAGAGAGCAATGGCAGGAACACAGAGGGAATGTCAAAAAAAAAAAAAAAAGTACCGGATGGGAAATGAGACGATCTGGACTAGAATCAGTGCAAAAGAAGACACAAACAGGCTGTCGTTCTGTGCGTCAGCAACTCAACGTCTTCTCAATCCCAACCGCCTTGGAGGGCGGCCCCATTCCTCGCCATGCCATAAACCACCCAAATTCATCTCGTCCGCTTCCGCCTCTCCCATATGGGTTGGCACAGGCAGACCGAGGTACACCAGATCTTCAATCCAGGGGCCCTTCAACAAGAGCTCGTCGTCGGATTCAGAGTCGAACCCAACGACCGGGAGCTCCGCAGCCGGAGTACGCATAGCAACTCGACTAGCGAGCGCTGGATCCTTGGCCAGCTTCGAGTTCGGACCAACGACAGTACCCGAGCGTGTACGTCGCGCACCCGGAAGAGACGCAACTGCAGCAGTAGTGGACGAGGGGCCAGGTTTAGCGTAGTCGGACGCGCGAATGGTGCCTGCGCGGTTGCGAGCTGGTTTATGAGTGGGCAAGGTTTTCTTGGCGGAGGTAGCAGCGACAATGGATGCGGGGCTGTCGAGAGAATGCGAACGTGTCTGAATGGCGCCAGAGAGAACTTGAGGTGCTTCTCTGTCCGAGCGCGTTCCCATGTCACCTGCCCGGTTGATACATGTTAGTCAATATCAGAAACTCTACATGGATGTAATTGAGTCATGGAATAACTGTGTTCATCGATGGAAGAGACCAGCGGAGAAAGTATCTAGGAATGATCAGACATGAACATTGTTTGGCAGACATACCACCGAGGCCCAGAGATCGCATCTCCTGTGCCAAGTCTCCAGCAGGACTGGACGGGGGAAGAGAGCCTCTAGTTCGGTAAGGGGACGCTGGCGGAGTCAGCGTTTCGAAGGCCGGGTGGAATGAGTGGGCGTCAATGAAAGCCCCTTCAGGAGCGGGGGAACTGGCAGTAGGTAATGCGAGTGCATGTTTCCCGACAGCTACCTTGGGGCGGTTAGGTACGATTATGGTACCGTCCGCTTTCGCGGCCGATACAGGGGGGCTACCTGAACTGGGAAGAGGGATGAAGTACTCCCCCGGAAATGTTCTGGCTAAGTTGCGGCCAGGTTGCGGTACGTTGATCTCAGGTGGACGGTTAGCTGCCTGGTCGGATGCCCTGGTCACCGGTAAGTTCTTTCCCGTGGAACTCAAAAGACTGTCCGCGTCCATCGGAGTTGCGCCCGTATTCGTGGCGGGAACAAGCCCAATTGTAAACTCGCCGGAAGATGGGAAGATGCTATTTCTAGAGATGTGAACGGTCTGACGGTCGTCGATCATTTCGATATCAGTGGCATTCGAGTGCGGAAGATCAGCCCTCTGGGCCAGGGGGGCGTGGGGTTCGTTGGCACTGGTAGGTGCTTGCATGCTGGCCAAACGTCGTGGTCGGGATACAGCTGGAGTCGAACAAGATTGCGGGCCATCATGGAGAAAGGACGTGATACTATGAACAGATCCGTGAGGGGAAAGACCTCCATTGTATTCATCAAAGGTACGAGAAATTGCTTTTGGAGGAGCAAGCCAGTCTTGTTGGGCAAATTGAGAGCGCATATATGAGGTCGAAGGGGTGGAGGGGTAGCGCTGGTGCTTCGCAGGTCCACGAGAATGCATCTTGTTGTCATTGAGCGATACAGTGGAGTCCTTTCGCGAAATTCGTCGAGGGTTTTCCTTGAAGGTCGCAGAGAGGGTACGAGATTTTGCATGCAAGGAGGAACGTGAAGCCCGGAGAGACCTTTCCCTGCCTTGACGCCTTGGAGAAGACGCAGCTGAGCCTGGACGACTATGGAACGGTGATGCGAGCGTCTGGGAGTGTGTGCCGTTTTCTTTAAGGTTCCTGGAGCTGGTGCGAGAGTTGATGCGCTTGCCAACGGGAACGGGAGAAAGTTGCTCCGGAATCAGGGGTTTCGCGACAGCAGACTCGTGAATATACTCCGATGCAGGGAAAGGCGTCTGGAGACTGAGATCGTGCTGAGGAAGCGACATGTTGAGGGATTCCGCAATTAGTTCGCCATTAACGGTGCGTTCGTCGGCGTGCTTGAACCTTTTCACGAGACGCTCTCTAGTAAGATCGTGATCGATGTTCCTGCCTTGTACCTGTTCGATGAGGGCAGCACGACGCGACCTCTTGAGCATCCGTCGGGTCATTTCTGAATGTGTGAGGTCGCCCTTGTCAGGTGGAAGGATGTCCAAGGGCGAAGACTGCATCCTGCTAGAGCCATGGAGGCGTTTCCTTTTGTGAGTGTAGGTTATTTTGACTGGTTGTCGACCGAACATGACGAGGATTGAACGTTGAACGAGCTCGAAGGACACTGGTAAGTACTTGGACACACAAAAACAAACAATGCCCTTAATCACTTATATTGTCACGTGGTTGTGCTTCAAGGTTGACTGAAACATAAACGTTCTGCCAATTTGCGTGGCATTTTATGACCAAGTCTTTCATCTAACGTGCCCTACACTTTGCTCGTCTTTAATTTCTCAACAAACCTCTAACAACACAGCGACGGCGGTATGGTCGTCACACGCAGAGCACCAGCCGTCCCTGCGCCACCGTTATCACGAACTCATTCCTCTCAGGACACATATCGATCAGCACGATCCTCAGTGGCACAGAACTCATCGAGTGCACAAAGGAACTCTTTTCTTCCCTCTGTAACCGGAGGGCAGCCCACAGCAGCGATTACGGAAGCCTCCAACAGTCGTAAGGATAACCGAAATGGCCCACGTTTCGTGAGTGTTCATGCCATCATCATTACCTTGTGGGAGCGGCCCAACGTTTGCCTGTTTGCGTCGCTGTCACTAGTTTGGCAGTAGCCATAAAAATTTAATCATCGGAACTTTGGAGGCGCTCATAACACCTTACAGGGCGATCAGTCAGGAAACAAGTCGAAGAAGCACAAGAAGCATGCAAAGGTAAGCACACGTCTCCGCCAACCGTCCGCCACCCCCTAATCAACGCAGAGAAAACACCAAAAATCCAACTTCCAAGCCTTTCTCGACTTTCTTACCAAGATTATCGTCCTCGTGTTTACCATCTACACTTTCTCCGTGTGTCCACAAGACACGCACCTCCAATCCCCCATATGTCGTGGCTTGACAGAGTATAAGCGCATCGTACTCGACCCTTATGTGATACCCCCATTACAAGCCGCATTTACCCACCCATCTATCGCCCCCCATATTGAACGCGCGAAACCTTATGTTAACCGTGCAGTCGAATTTACTACCCCGATCCTCCTTCGCACTCGGGAAGAGTGGAACCTCCGTGTCGTCCCCCAATGGGAGAGGCATGCCGTACCGGAATGGAATAATCGCGTCGTTCCCCAGTGGAATAAATACGTCGTCCCCCGATGGAATAAATACGTTGCACCCCGAGCTGAACTACTCCAGGCCAAAGCGGAATTTTACCGCTTACGCGCTATTCAAAAGTATGAACAGCGAATCGCACCTCGTGCTCGAGTTGCAGTTTATAACCTCCAGCGCTGGCAGCGCCAAGCGCAGCCGTACGTCCTTTTGGCGATGTCCAAGACCCAGGACGGATACTATGCCGCCAAACCCCACGCGATCCCGTTGGCGAAGCGACTAGGTCGTACACTGCAACAGTTCGCGCTATTCCTCCAGGAGTTGCGCCAGAAATTTCTCGACCCTCATGTCGCTAAGATATGGGAGGAGGCCAAGAAGCTCAGCGATGGTAAACACGCCCAACACGTAGCCATGCCTGAGCGTGAGTCGCCATCACCCAACCGTGTTTTCACGACACGAGAGACAGTCGGGTCCGACCGTTCTTTTTCGTTTACGCAATCCGCAGCCGCCGTGCACCAAACCTCTTCTGAGGAACCTAAGCTTTCACACGAGCAAATGTTCTCGACACTCGGCAAGGAAGCCACCGCAACTTCTGATGTTGATAAACACACCTGGATCCCCATTGAGCCGACTGTTACACCAACTGGGGAGCCAACGGAGTCTTTTGCTCGGCCCACAGATGTTGAAACCCACCTCAGTGCCAAGTCCGTCGTGGCAGAGTCACTGCACCGATCAGAGCCACCGTTGCCCAACGCGGCAGCATTCGCACAGGAACATGGTGCTTCCACCGCTACTTCCTCGTTTCTCGCAACCGACGCAACCGTAGTCACTCCCATCTCCGTTCAGACTCCGGAAGACTCACCCCCGGTTTTGGTAAACACAGCTTCACCATCGTCATCAGCGCTCCCGCTTGCAGCCGCAGAACTTAGCCCATCCGCGGCTTCAGTGATGCCATCAAAAATGCCTGTTGCATCAGCTTCGCCGACCACGACACTGACTCACTCGTCGACTCATGATGAAATTGACATTGATGCGTTTTACGCGGAGCTAGGTCTTAATGAACCACTGGACAATGCTAGCACCCTCAATGGGCATAACTCTATTCTCCCAAGCCCACCTGCGGAGACGGAAGAAGAAAAGGCCGAACGCCTGCGCCTCAAGGCCGAAGAAACCGCTCGCAAACGTGCTAACATTGAGGTTCGCCACGCTAAGTGGGAGGCGGAGCTGCGGGTACAAATGGAGCGCAGCACCGCGCAGCTTCAGAGTCGTCTCAGCTCTCTGCGCGAATCAGCGGCTGCCGACCTGGCGTCATCCGTCGACGTACGGAACTCGATCGAGGAGCTCGTCACTGAGGCAGAGAAATACATCAAGGGGACTGAGATCTATCTCAGGAATCTGAAGGGAGAGAATAGGAAGAGCGATGAAAAGCTGGCGCTCTGGGATCGCGTTGTCGAGAAAGTTGGTGACAAATTTACTGAGCATCTGCTGACCACCCAAAGGGTCGTCAATGACTGGTACGGCGTGGTGCTTGACAAGGAGCTCCATGAGGTTAGTCCAAAATTATAGTTTCAATTGTTATCTTAGCACCCATTGAATTGGCTTCAGGTATCCACCGTCACCATCGACGTACGCAACGTTGCAGAGAAAGGTCAGGTGGACCTTGGTCTCGACTATGCTTGGTTAGAAGATGTGACGTACGATGACTGGCAGCGGTACCATGCCCTAATAGGAAGTGAGCATTGCTTTCGAAACCTAACCTTTGTATTGAAGAAGTCCTGATGCCGTTCCTAGCCAGCGAACAGTATGCTTACGAAGCCGCTTCAATTCAAAACGGAACGCATTCCGATGCACCAGCACCCAATCCCCTCACTCCGATTCTTGAAGACCTCGAATCGGAAGTCCAGGATGTGGTCATTGGGTTTGAGACGCGCTTGCGACGAATAAAAAGGGATGGCGAGCGCGCATTCAACAATAACAGCCAAGGCACTACGCGCAAGGAGGAAGAGAAAGCGTTCGCTGTTGAACCTGAGGCCGTCCCAGGGGTCTCCATTCTACCCATTGGGGAAGAGTTCATTATTTCTCCTGTCATGATCGGTTCGAGTCAAGAGGAGATGCTAGAGGCAAAGACACCATCCAATGACCCAGATGAAGCAGGTTCAAACCTCGTGCAGGAAGCGGAGGTGGTTGAACAACATACGTTGGCAAATGCCGACACCCTGCACACTGAGCTCTAAGGGTTGGTTTGCTATGTGTAGTTAGACATTCATTCAGATTATTGAATATGGTCCTGCATACTATCATGTTCTCTTTCGCCGTCATTGATAAAATAATTTCGATTTTCTTGTAGTTAGGGGTTCATGAGAATGTCAGTGACAGTTCCACAGGGTTGGGGTTTACGTTAGGCTCGGTTCTATTGGTAGTACCAAAGCCTTTATCTTGATTATGAAGCCTTCAAGTTACTCCGAATTTCGGCGATCGCTCAGTGTCACGCCGCTGCCGCACATGATGATCGCAGTAATGAAGACACCCTCCAAGCCTGGCCTCCATGGAAAGAGTTGAAGTCGAAGGCTCCGTTGGTATGTGGGATCACCGCTTCGATGACCACGTCGCCGTCTGCAGGCCAATACTCTTTCCAGCTCATCCATGCCGGAAATACGGTCCCCAGGAACATGAAACTTTGCCAAAAAGCTTGTTCGTGGGTTTTGCGTGGCTTCCACGCTATCGAGGGACAAAAGGGCTCAAGGCTTCGGGCGCACGTCCCTGCATGAGGGTCGGCGGTGGCTTCACTGTGCCTCGTCGTACGGTTTGGTTACCAGATGGCTGAAATGAATGCTTGCATCTCGCAAGTCTCTTACTGGTCGAACAACTCTACCACACATGCCGAGAGGGGTCTCTTAAGCGACTCAGCTGTCGGCTACGAGTTGTTGATGTGGCTTCCCATGTCTGTAAGCCCACTGGCAGCTGGTCCCTGTCCAGATTGGCATGACAGACCCAACTCAGGCCCGCTCCCGTAAGGGGACGACCCGCTGACATCACTGACAATCCAGGTTCACTCCATTAGCGGCGTGACGGTCTATTGACTCCCACATGGAAACCACATGCCTGTACCGAGCACGTAAGCCACGTCCCCGATTGTGAGATGATAGCTTCTCATAATTCGACACTAATACACCAGAGCATTTACCCCGACGTTAACCCACACCTTGTCACACATATGGACATGTCGTCCCTTGCGCTCGTTGGCAGCTGATGCAAGTCATCAACAAGGACAAGCGTACCTCGGTGATGGGCAGATCATGGCAGATCATGGCGTGCAACAGTAGCTCACATCTGAAGATGCTTCCGTGTGACACCAGTAAGCACACGCTCATTTAGGTGTGACTCTGGATGATCAATGCAGTTGCATGGATGCATCAGAGACAGCGTCCCTTTACGTTGACGCTTGACGATGCTTTTTCCGTGCGATGCAGAGTTGGTAGACACACTGACGAAAAAGGCAGGTTGAGCTATACCAAAAGAGTCTGCTCAATGAGTGCTCAATGAGCGCTTAGGTTTGTCGATGTGGCCGCACTACCTCTTCGTCGGGGCATACCCTACTACAATCATCCAGCGTCATCTCCCTTTGATATTGCATGGCAGCATGAGCCATGATCTCATCTCATTCTGAACCCAGTCCGGGAGTTAGGTGACAATTAGGATCCGCTCGGTCGGAACGACGAGTCAGGCATACATGAATCAAGAAAAAAGACCGGACTGAAATCAAGTGGTTGACCAAACAGAGGGCTGGAGACAGTTCTAGGACTACTCTGTGTCGGGCGACTCATCCTCTGTTTTCCACCGCAAGTTCGATTCATAAAATTCAATGAGCTGGTTGAAAAGTTGTCAGGCCAAGTCAATTACCCAAGAAGACTTCTGGCACTCTTACGAACCTTCTGAGGGAATTTCTGGGCACAAAGGCGGGAGTTCTCCCGCATACGTTTCTTTTCGTTTTTCCTGAAGACACTGAGTATAAGGCACACCGCGAAGGACGAACAACATACAGAGTGAAGAACACATAAAGTTCACCATCCTTTTGGCGTTCCACCGTGTCAATAGTATGCACAAGGTTCTCCCATGAGGTAACTTTCATGTGGCCCCGCATGTTTCCAAGGTCGTCCACCTCGTCATCGGACTCGTGTTTCTTTGATTGTCGGCCAGCACCGTTACTCCTCCTCGGTTTTTTCTTCGCCCGCTGTTCTTCTTCGTCTCCCTCCAGAACATCTACTGCGTCTGATTCTCTCTCATCTTTCCTTGGCCTGCCACGCTTCTTTGCGGGAACCTCGGCGTCAGGGGATGACATGTTGGCAAGGGACTTCCTCGAAGGTTTCTCGGCGACAGCCTTGGGCTTTGTCCTGATAGGTTCCGACTTGCGAGGAGCTGGCTTACTCTTCTTCCTAATTGCCCAGAATGCGTCGATGAGGTCTTGGGCATTCCTGGACGGCAGTCAAACATGAGACAGTCACAATACACGTCGAAGCGCGTACCCTGCATCTTGTTCGTCAACCCAGCTATTATGCTCCTCTTCGTAGCCTTTCCACTTGACGAAATAGCCCATCCGGCCCTATATCATAGCAGACGCGCATGTAAACTCCAACGATAGTTATGGCGAACGATGTGGAGGACTCACACCCGGGAACTGGCCTTTCTTCGCATCGATGATGGCTTCAATTTCGTACTCTTCCTCCCCTTCCCCCTCTTCATCAGGGCCGCCTTCGGTACTCTCCACTTGCTTTGCTACCTCTGACGCATCGTCGCCGTCTGACGATTCCTGTCGCGGCTTCTTCACAGAGTATTTTTTCTTCGTGGAGCCAGTGTGCAAACGTTCGTTTTCGCTGTCTGAAGTGGGGGCTTCAGCGGTGCGTGGCATTCTGTCGAAATGTCGCGTAGTGAATGCAAAAAGTCCAAAGCTGGTACACAACTAGAAGGCAAACAATGTGCGATTGTAGTGTGGCACACCGTGGGAATCCATGTTCAAAACAATCGGGTGGTCACTGACGCTGGCGGGGTCGAACACAACGCCAAAATTTACCATAAGCCTTCCTGGTGATTGTATGTGGACCGCTGTGGGATCAATCATTCACGTTCTGACGAGCGCTCTGAGTTTCTTTTCGCATCCAACTTCAGCACGGCGATGCTAGGGATTACCCTCAATGTTTGACTTGGCTTGAAAATGAAGAATTCAGGGAGGCTTGGCCCGCAATACATTGACGTGACACTGCTTCTGCTCTGGCTGCGCTCGGAAATTTCACTGTCCATTGAGAACAGGGCGCAAGCTTGGTATTGTACTAGTTGGATGATTCAGGTCCGCCACCGTAGTTGAAGATCAGCGATGGATCAAAATGGGTAACCGCAGTGCAGCTTGGTCAAGCCCGGCGACAAAAACGCTGCAAGAAGTACACGATAGAGGCTACATTAGTCACGATGTCTCCGAGATGGGCTTGCACTCCGTCCACGGCCTTCTCGTCCTCTGCATTTCTTTGGACCAGTTGGTGGCGGTCGAACGAATGCATAATCGCACTGTATCACCTGTTCTAACAACGGCGTCCCAGACGCGCCGTCGATGGCAGCCTGTGCTTCTGGCATAGTTTCGTACTCGACCAAAGCATAGCCCTAAGTCCCGTTGCGCATTAGTAACGCGTGTGCACACAGTACACACAGAGCACCCACCTTGACATATCCTGTTCGACGGTCCAGGTTCAGGTGTAAGTTTTTTATTTCACCGAACTCTGCGAATTTGTCGGTGACATCCTCTTCCGTTGCTTCTTCGTGCACGTTGGTGACCAAGACAATCCAGCCTTCGACGGCTGTGCAAACGGAGATGAGCTAGATGCGGTACAAGGATTGCGGCAAGATGATGGAACATATGGCCAAAGGAGAGACGTACAGCGTGCGGCCCGAGTGTCAGAGTCTTTTACATGGGATGATTCAACTCTGTCGTAAGTGGCTTCTGTGGCCACAGTGCCATCGTTTCCACCTGGTGTAACGGAAATGCAGCGCGGTCAAACAGAGTGCGGGCACAGGCAGATGAAACTTACCTGCGTGGTTCTGGAAGCCTCTTCCTCTCCGTCTCACGGCGCCTCCGCTAGCGACTTGTCATACGTTCAACAGAGGGTACTGGGGGAAAGCAACAAGGAACTCACCTTCATCAATGTTCATTTCATCGTCGGACATGGTGGTCGATTCAAGTAGGGTGTGACCAGTGTGACAACATTTGGTAGCACTTACGGGCTGATTCCCAGCCCGGGCATCTCTGGCCGGGCACCGGCGACTCGGCGCCATTTTCTTTGTGAACGGTGAACCGGGGTCCTAGCATTACGGAATCAGGGTCTGCGATCCATTTGGGAACAACAGGCCCATCCTCCACATGGCCAAGAATTCAAGCTGATCGGGGCACAATCTATGCCCGGCGAGCCCTGCACAAGGATTGCGAACTTTCTCGTACACCGCCACGTATTCCAACTGTTTCTGCCACGTTACGCTGCCCTGTTGTTCCTAAATGCTTGGACGAGCCATATTCGTGACTGCCAATGTTTGTTGGGCCACTGATCATCCATCATGATCTTCCGGGTCTACAAAACAAAATTTAACAGTGCCGCACACGCGTCGTCTTGACGCGGGCTCACGTATATCGCCACGGTCCATGCCACGTCGAAGCTGGATCCTATATCATACCAGTGCCTGGTCACCAACACTGCCTCCAGATTTTTAGTTTTGGTCAAGAGACTATTACCAAATGCCCGGCCCTTTCACACGAATCTTCAGGGTGTATTTTCAGATTAGCTCATTGTCAGAATTCTTTAAAGGTCAGGTGGTTTTGCCAGTTGAACGAACTTACTCCAGTGGTTTCTTTTACTCTTACCGCATCCATCATAACCATGAACCCTGTTCCTCTCATTAATCACCCTTGCACGGTGTGCTGCAGGCCTACTTCAATGTGGTGCAGCCGTTGTCAAAGCACGTGGTATTGCACACCGGAGCACCTCCAAAACGTGAGCATACTTTTGCAACGCGACTTATCATAAACTCACGTGATGATGCATGTTCTTCAGGATTGGCCACGCCATCGAAGGGAATGCATCCCGGCGGCCCACGCACAAAACTATAACATCATTGCCACCCCTCCGCCGGCGGAGCAGCAGTTGGTCACGGTATCTGCCATTCTGTTCTCTCCTGAGGAAGGTGCGTTTTTAAGTGCCCTGTGTCGCGAGTGTGCTATAACGTTCCCCCGCAGAACGTCCCAGAATCATTACCATCAAGTGCCGTCCGTCACAGGTTCCATCTCAGGGCATGTGTCCCCAACCTCTTGTCACGAACCAATTCGAAGACGGCCAAGCTGAGAGCATCGTTCTGACGCAAGGACTCAATGGCGAACCCTTGCGCTTCCCCCTCCACTTGTGGTACTCCCCGACCGCGTTGTCGCGTTGTGCGCCCATCAACCGCGCAATCTATCACATCACATCTGGTGCCGCAGCGAAGGCGTGGTGCGGAACAGTCGTGGTCCTCAAGTTCAACGGATCTCGAAGACAAGGCTACTCGGACGCCGGGTCAAATGACTTGCCGGCTTTGTCGGCTTACTTCCTGGCTTACAAGTAAAAGCGCATAACGCGTTTGTATTTTATGTATTTAAAATTATCCTGTGAGCCCTTTTGTTCTGTGTGTATAGTAACTCCACTGCTAACCTTGCCGCTCAGCGCTCAACTTTAACAGTTTAGACTTGCATATGTTATTTGTCTTATTTGCTTTTCATTACAATTTGTAGCTTTGGTTCTCTTCGCCACTTAGCCTGTTGATCAGTATGATTATTTAATTATTGATGTTGCCGGTTACAGAATACTGTAACCTACAGATAGAATTTGTACCCCCGTCGCTAGACCCAGACTGCCGAAGTCTTTTGTTACATGTTGCAAGACACTTTGACAGGGTGGTTTATTTTCGCGATCATTTGGAGCAACGGTCCTTGACAACATTACATCGCATCAGTACACATGTTGCATAGTTGCAAGGCCTAGGCGAACCTGAGCGATCCTTGTATGGTGTCTGTGGCCCTGCTTCCAAGCGTTCCCGCGAACGCCAAATGATGACTCCCATCACAGGCGGGGTGAAATAGGCAGAAACACACGATCTGGGTGTCTCTTTGACCCGGCTGTCCGAAGCTAAGAGTTGAATAAAATCTAGCAGCATTTTTCTGTGAGGAGAGTCGTGGAAAACCTCTTAGGTTCTCAAAAAGACCCTTTGCCACGTTAGCGAGTCAACGCTGCACAGTCACCACTCTGATGCTCTCCTTCGTGTCATTCTCACAGCCTCTAGATCATGCTTATCATGACGCCGCGCGCCACCATCCGGACGTCGACGATCTTATGGATGTTGACGATCTCAGCGGATCCAAGTTAACATGTCCGGGAGAGACTATCACATCGTCCCATGACTCTATGCGGTAAGTGACAACCCCTTGGTACATTTATCAGACCAGGGATGAACGAGGATGTAAAGCGGGCATGGAACATATGTTGACAAAGAAGAAGTCATCGCCTCCGTTGCGGGCACCATGGAGCGGGTGAACAAGTTGGTTACTGTCCGTGCAATCCGTGCCAGGTAAGCTCCGGTTTCATGACCGCTGGGGCTCAACTTTTCATCTCGGATCACCAAGATACAATGCTGAAGTCGGGGACCTGGTTGTCGGGCGTATCACAGAGGTCTGCTGACACGGATCCTGAGAGTTCAGTTAACGATTTTAAAAAATAGTTTAGGTTCAGCCACGGCGATGGAAGGTGGATGCAAATTCACGCCAGGATGCTGTGTTGATGCTTTCATCGGTCAATCTACCTGGAGGTGTCCAAGTAAGTATCGCCTTGTCCATTCCTTCTCTATGGCAACGTCCCTTCACTCCAGCGTCGGAAACTTGAAAGCGACGAGCTCCAAATGCGAACGTTCTTTGAGGAGGGGGATCTCCTCGTCGCCGAGGTCCAGGCATTCTTTTCAGACGGTGCCATGTCCCTGCACACACGGTCACTCAAGTATGGAAAGGTTGGTAGGGAGACGATCAATAATGTAGCTACTAACGATTCCATCAGCTTCGGAACGGCCAGCTGGTCGTCGTCCCGCCTATATTAGTTCAGCGTCTTAAGTCACATTTCATCGCCTTGCCTTGCGGCGTTGACTTGATCCTTGGATTGAATGGGTACATTTGGGTTAGCAAGCACGTTAAAGACACCGACGAGGGAGAAGAAGGATTCGACGGAGAAGCTGTTTATTCCAACCAAAATGATGTGAGTAAAGCCGTCCTCGTACTATGGCGATGGTACTCACTCCCTCCAAGGATATCGATATCGCGACGCGCAGCGCCATTTCGCGCGTCAGTAATATAATCCGTATTCTGGCGGCCCACTTTGTTCCATTATCAGACATCCTACTCTTGGAGGCATATGACATGGTGATTGAACGAGAGGTGGATACTAAAGACCTTGTGCTTGGAGACGTGGGAGACGCTCTGGTGGCCGCCGTAGGCAGTGCTAGGTAGATCGTCGTATATACTACATGTTATCTTCGTCATTGTTATCTTGCTCCTCCTCCTCCTCCTCCTCATCATCATCATCATCATCACTGCCTTCCGCGAGTTCGTTATCGTCATGGTCTGTACTGTTCTCTTCCTCCCCCTCCTCTTCCTCTTCAATCGTCTGGTCAGCAGCATCCGCTGGAGGCGCGGGCGGTTGCTGGGGTTGTTGGTGGTGTGCCTGAGCGGTTGCCCCATTCGCCATCTTTCTTGCCTCGGCCCCGCGTCTCATTTCTTCTTTCTGTTCGTTCACTGGCAGTAATCGCTCTAGAGCTAGATCTTTCCAGCGTAACGCCCCATTAACGCCGCCACCGGCATACCCCATGTCTTCAAATAGGGCTCGGGAGGTTGGGTCATACGGTGGCCTTGGCCTTGCAGCAGGATGTCTAATGTTTGTAGGATTTCCGTACGGATAAGAGGGGTGCACCTGTGAAGGCAGGACTGGGCATCCCTGTTAGACTTGGCAACGTACGTGCCAGCACGTGAACAACACACTATCAGAGTCGTCGGGATTCGGCGGTATCATATGTGCAGGGATGTCGAGTTCTGCTTTTTGTAAAGTCTATCGCGTTCATGGAAGCCATGGAGAGATGGCACGATCTCGCACCGTCATCGGATATTTCCCCCGATATATACTCAAGACTGTCAATCGTGTCAATCACTTCGAGCTCGTGCTCGGTCATGTGCAAATAACAATAGGTGAGGTCCTGTGCATTCGACAACGGGTCTTTAGTGTGTGGGATCAAGAGACACTGAGGATAACTTTGACTGACTGTCATGATGGTGCTCTTCCAGTGTATGCCCCCAGCCAGTAGTCTGGACCCACTGGAAAGGGTGTGTCGTGATACTGTGAGTAGCGTGCTGTTACAAGGTGCTACACTCCAAGTAAATGTAATCTAATGTCCGTGTGTGGCTGTGCAAAGCTGGTTCAATTTGAATGCTCTCCGCTGTAGTAATCCCTACTACTATGCCTTACAGTGTGTCGCCAACTGACAGTGACACACTGTTGACCCATGGCGCTGGTCCGCCCGCGAAGGGCCAAGGGAAGGACAGGCAAGCTACGTGCTACGTCTGATCCTACCTATGAGTCGCGCATACAGCGTGCGATTCAGGGCCTCGCAAGTGGGCAATACAAGCCACAGCACATAGCCTGATTCATCCAGTTGCATCATAATCTAATCTAGACAGGCAACCTCACTTTGTAAATGCTGGCATTGACCACTCGAGACCCATACCTAGTACTTACTGCTACAGCTACCCTAATACCTCGTAGATACTCGGAAATACATTCGTTTACCCTCGTTGGCTGGAAGGAAGTGCCGAGCGGAGCATGAATGCGGCATTTGCGACATTCTGTGACGATCCGTTATTTCCTGTGACCGCCGACTGGTGTGTGCTGCCGGGTACACTGTAAGGCATAGTACTAGGGCCAGGCCATGTGAACAAATAATTTCAGGAGACGATCACAGGGCACCCCCATATATACCATCGCTGGTAGAGTCCCCGCTACCGAATACGACTCCCCCTGTCCAGGGTGAGCATCGCCTTCCGAAATATTCGGGGTCCGGCTAGACATTGTAGGTTGTATGAGCCGAATCATTTCAACAGCGTCTGGCGTCTGATAGCAGTGGGCACGAACCACCTAATCCCTGTCACTGACATTTCCAATAATTCCATGGAGTGGGGGAATGCTTGTTGACTGCGCACCACTATTTCGATGACTTGTTCATTCCCATATATCAAGGTGCCTGACTATCGCTGAACTCGATTGCCAAGGCCGCTCAGTGGTTGCTCTTCCGCATGCATTATGCTTGTAACAAGATTTTGAGGTAGTTATGACATTGAGCATCATTTTTTTGTCCCACACAGGTGGGAATGTGTCCCAGGGCTTCGTAGGCCTTTTCCTACACGGAGGATAGCCACGAATCATATGCGGATAAGTCGCACTTCAAAGATGTACACGGACTGCACCAAGTAGGTGGGATGATGGTTTACAATGTAACGTTGTCAGGCAGGCTCCGTCACTCTTCGAATGAAACCCTCTTACGAACAGAGACCTTCCAAATAGAAGTGCTGCCGAAAGGGACTGGAGCCCTGGTTTAGGGTCCTTATCATAGAGTACGTCTTCAGCGCCATAAAATTCCAACTTCACACACTACTAGCTTCACGATGGCCCGTGAAGATGGCTCAGCATAAGCATACTCATGCAACCAAGGTCCTGAGTCAGGGTTGCCCTAATTTGTGAGGGCCTCTACGGCAGCGGTCCGTCGTCGTGCTCGAGCCGAGGTCAATGAGGTGAGCGGCGATCAGGCCCCTCACAAAGATTAACGGCAGGGTCACCCTCCATCGACAAACCTAAGCGCTCATTGAGCACTCATTGAGCAGGCTCTTTTGGTATAGCTCAGGGGCCCGCCTTTTTCGTCAGTGTGTCTACCAATCACAACTCTGTATTGCACGGCAAAAGAATCGTCAACCGTCAACGTAAAGGCATGCTGTCTTTGATGTCAATGCAACTTTTTCCTGCTGTGTTAAGTAGTTCAACATCTCCAAGATCGCGGACCGCTCCTTTCAATCGAACAAAGGAGGTACATAGAGTACTCCGTGACTCTCGCAGATAGCCTCGTTCTCAGCGCTCGTTGACTAAACGGGTTTCGTCTCACGTATTTGCGTAAATGGGTCTGGCAGACACTGTGTTGTAGGTCGACTACCCCGATCGGCCTTGCAATCTCCCAGCACATATCCCGCATATCCCACAAACTTTGGAGCACAGCTTTCTTCAGCTTTGAAAAAATGTCAATCAAGCTCGGTGGCCTGAACGTGAGACCCTTCCCAGGAGAATTGCATTCAATATCGCTTATCATGCTGCTGACATTGCCTACCTCATCCAAGGCCCATCACTGAGTCGTTGGTGTTTCCCTTCCCCCAAGTCCCTGGCATCTTCCATAGCCTGGTTGTTTGAATCTTTTCGGAGGGGTCATTGCGTTGAGAGTGTAGGCGCTTACTCGAGCTGTGTTTACCCTCCCGTGACAGGTAGCCGTCAGCCCTGAGGGTTGTAATCTCTGAAGATCTCGATTCGTAGCTCCAATATTAATGGTGCTGTATACGCTGCGCGTGACCCCGCTTTGGAGAAGCGCTGGGGCATGATCGAGAGATTCACATTGCAGATCCATTGAAATAATTCGACGCCAGATTCAGGGAGAAGATTCGGATCGTCGCTCCGAGTACCCCAGTCACCTTCGGTCACTATCTTTGAGCAAAAGAAACTATTTACCGGTGGCGCTGCATCTGCCACATTGTGTGACAGATGTGTGTGACACCCCGTCAGGCGGCGGGAATTACAACAATTTTTGGCTCATGGTGGCGGCACACTGGCGAAATCAGAAAGACTGAGCAATTGACAGCACGATCAAGCCTACAGTAAGCTGGATTCAAGTAGATCTAACAATATAACATTCACCAGTCAAGCAGTAAGGTCCTCTTCTTGCATCCATCAGGGAAATGGTGAAGAAAAGATAATCTATTATATGGTCATGATGGTCATAATGGTATATCCAACATTATAATCCAATATCATCAGCATCATGACCATATAATGGATTATCTTTTCTTCACCATTTCCCTGATGTCAGGGAAATCCCCCATGCAGGATTCTGTACAAATTCTGCACAATGATGGATAATTTGGCAGAATCCAACCTATTTGGTCAATAATGTATATAAATTTGGTCCCTCTGGAATCTAGCCTTATAGTGTAGAATTCTGAATTATATTGTAGTATTGAATGAGGCTATCATAGGATCCCATCCATATGTAGCAGTGTTGTCACAGTGTCACAAGTTGTACTATTTTTGACAAAATACAGTGAATTCTAGAACTGGAACACCAACTCTGCACTTCTGGAAAGTTGAAGTTTGTACCTCCACTCTGCTGCCAGGCAGAACCACTTGGAGTCCCAGCATCTGCTTGGAATCTGTCCAGAACTTGTGCAGACTGTTATTGCACTTTATTATTATATTGTTATCTTTACTCCTGAGCCCCCAGGGGTGCTCCATCATTACTTTACATCACTTAACCCCATCTCCATCATGTTCCTATTCCTACTCCCCTGATTATTATTAGCAAGTGCTTCTCTGCCCACTCCACTACATATATATATGCTCATTTCTTACTTCAGATTCCTCAGTTGTTCTTTGCCCCTCTTAGGCAGCAGCTGAGTCTGGGCAATCACTGCCCTATTATGGTTTTTGTCAGTTCTCACCCTAAAATGGTATATTATTCAAATGTTACATTCACTCATGTTTCTTGTGAGAATAATGATGAGAAACAAGAGTATTCAGATGAGGTGTATGGAGTATACTGTAGCAATACAACTCTAGGTTTGTCATGTGTCACAAATGAGGAAGAAAACTCACTGATGTGCTCCAATAAGAAATTGGGCAAAGATTAGTCTGGATTTTCAAAAAGTCAACAAACCTAAAATTGTATCTCTATAGTAATGAATGATATGGAAAACTGAGAGACTGTCAAAAACTATTAGAGGGCAGGGATTGCTGGACTCAGCTGCTGCCTAAGGAGGGCAAAGAATGACTGTATTCCACAAGAATAGGCATTAAATCTGGGAAGTCAACTGGGCAAACAATTCTGATATCATAGGGATGTCAACTGGTCAACCAATGTCAGTCCATATTGACTTTTTGGCAACTGACCCATGGGACATTTGTACTCACTATAGCTATGTATACAGTTTGTTCTCAGCTTTGGGAGTCACAATAATAGGCAAAATGGTACTTGGTAGATATGACTTTCAAGTTAGCCGCACAGTTCAGGAAGCTGCCCATAATTTCAGTATTTGCATAAGCTAAAATATTGCTATTGCTTCAACTACAAACTTTTGTGGTATTTACATGGCTGAGGAGCACCTTAGGTACATATGGGCGGCACCACTTTCACGATTCGAGGATACGTTGACAGAGACTGCCCTTGTTGGTCAAGTCACATGCCTGCCTTCAGATGAGATGGACACACTCAGTGGCCTGCTCCCGTCCTCCATCATCTGTGTCACTTTCCGGGCAATCATCTGCAGCTTCCCCCACTTAACGGGCAACGCAACACGTCGAAATCATTTCCGCTCACCGTCATCCCCAGAATCAAACACACGTTGTTCGTCACATGGGTGCATGTGAGAAAGACGACAAGGCCAAGTCCCAAATGCTCCGATGTCACCAATACTCCACCCTCTGCCCATCAGCTTATTGGTTGTCTTGGCATTCCATGTGACACACAGCCACACTACTAAGAAAAGCAGCAGTGAGCATGGACAATCTTGCTGTGTCAATAAGATGTCAGTACACACATTTCACTGAATTTAGTATTGAAGTGATGTTTCTGAGTGTATACATGCATTCTCTGGCATACATAGTGGCCCACCAAGGGCACTGAATGCACTGATTCATAGCTGCAATGCTGAGAAAGTAGGCCACTATGTATGCTAGATAATGCATATATACACTCAGAGACATCACTGAGTTGCACTGGAGAAGGCTTCATCCTATTAACAATCCCCTGGCTGTTCAGGATACTTGCTTGTTCTTATCCATCCCAAAATGTCAGATGTCACCATGGAACTTTCTTGCCACCACTTGGACTATTTTGAGAATGGAAGTCATATCTTCTACATGAGCACAGCAGCACTATGCATAATCCACCATTGCACTGACCATTTCATTCATTCTACAGGTCAAGAATACATTGTACAAACTCTCTTGGTGCAACTTGTGTCAAAACTCACCAATGCTTGCCAATATGTTTGAATTGAACAGTGAAAAGATAAAAATTTCCAGGAGTGATGGGATTTACATTCTTGGAAGTTGCAGGTTTGACTAAGGATCCCAAGGAAGGACTAAGTGATGACCATGCCATTGTGGTTCCCAACTGCTCAACCTTGATGTTTGACTTTATGTTGAACATCATTTTAGATCATAAGCAGCACACAAATTTTTCTACTATGCTCACTTCTGACTGGGAGCAGCCCTTGGACTGGAAGCAAATACACCAAAGAGGAGCTAATTAGATTCATTGCCCTCTGTGACAAGTGGCCCATTTTCATTTCAGTGGACCACCTCCCTCATCATGAATGCAGTTCATGGCTGACATGCCTGCTGCCCATCCAGTGCCATTCAGCAATGTGTTGTATCCTCACAGTCATGAACAACTGGAACACAGTTATGAAAACATGCGATGCAGTGAAAAATAAATGTGCACCTGTTATGCCATACTCAGGCAGGGATGCCACATTGACAAAGTCAAGTTGGTTGTAAAGGAAGAGTGTGCCATGGTCCATTCCTCACTTTCCACCTTGGCATCCCATCTATCACTGTTTGTGGTCCTGGTTTGAATAGTTGAAACTGAGGAAAAGGCTCGCCAACCCCTTCAAACAACCAACCTGCCAAATATTACAGTAACCATATATAAATGGTACATATATTAGTTTGTTATTGAGTGGATGTGTGGACTGAGGCCATCAGGGAAACAGTGAAGAAAAGATAATCCATCATTTGGTCATGGTGCTGATGATAATGGTATATCTAACATTATAATCCAATATTGTTTAATCCCTTAACTTTTCCATTCCTCATGACCACTTTCTGACACAAACTGACACATCCTGATGCATGCCCAAACTTCTCAATTGTACTTAGTGACAAAAACTATAAGAGGGTAGTGATTGCCCAGACTACTAAGGATTAGCTATAGGTAGTGAATAGGTATAGAATAAACTCACCTCAGCCACTGCCTAAGAGGGGCAAAAAACGACTGAGGAATCTGAAGTAAGAAGTAAGTATATATACATGTAGCAGAGTAGGCAGAGAAGCACTCACTAATAATAATGGGGGAGTATGAACAGATTCCAAGTAACTCTGGACGGATTCTGAGTGGACACTGAGACTCTGAGTGATTCTGCTTGGTGGCAGAGCAGAGTTACAATCTCTGGGTTTCCAAGATTCCAGAGTTGGTGTTCCAGTTATGGAGTTCACTGTACTTTGCCACTTAGTTGGTTCATACCTCTGTTTCCAATTCCACACAGTACCCTAGAATTCATGTATTGCACAGATTCAATGACAATCATGTATTTTGGGGTGATATTTCTGTTCTTCAATGCTTCCAGAGACAGAAAGTGTGCCTAAACAAATTCTAACTAGAAAATGTAATGAGGGTCATACTTAGGTTGAATTTTGTGGTACTCAAGAGGGTGAGCAGGATCCATGGGCCTTGCCAATGCAATGCTGGTTGGTGGTGTTGACAAGGTAGCTAATCAGCAACTCTACAATGGAGATATGCCTAAAATGGGATAGTCCCGATAGTGGTCCTGATGGTAGTGGTGAAGTGGCAGCTAGAGAATTTGTGCTCACAAATTTGTGTGTTGACCCCAAGTCAGACAATGATTGGCCATACCAAGTCACAGTCCGAAAGGCAGTGCAAATCTGTTGCTGATCATGGAGGATCCCTGCAGTGTGCTATACAGCTGTTTAGGGAGGACAAGGAGAAGCCAGCAGAGCAGCAACAAAGTCTGCATGCAATATGAAGGAAGGAAGCAGACAAAATGTGGAAGAAACAAAACAAAGAGTGCAGGGCAGCTTATCGCAAGGCAATGCACTTATGGGAGGAGGAAAGAGCATTGGTGAAGCACAAAAAGCAGTGAATTGGGTGGGAGAAGCCAAAATTGGGGAAGCTAGAGTCTCCTGCACCAAAACCAGTCCTTGAAGGTGAAGGTGATAAAGCAGTTGTAGATGGAGATGAGGACAGTGATGAGAACAATGCTGAAAATGATCGGGGCATGGTCGTTGATGGGGAGTAATCAGGACATGCTGTAATTATCCAAATTGGTACTGTCCCAGGTGACAGGGTAATGGAGATAAGCACTTAAACTTTCTATTGCTCACTACAGGTTTACTACTTCAACAACTAATACACATTCTGTAATCTACAAGAATTCATGTATCTACATGGCTACTGTGAAGTCTAATCTGAAAGAATCAGCAGTGTTGTGAGTTGTGAATTGTTTGATGGCTTGGTGTCCCAAGTGCTTGTGGTGACCTTATATTTTTATATCTATGTAGGTCATTGTTGCATGCATGTCTATCTATAAAGTAATGGACAATGTGTGGGAGAGGTACCTTCAGGGGGGTAAGCATTGCCTAACTCAGATATCAGCATGTATTTCACTAAATGCCATGTGAATTTCCTTTCTTGGTGTCCTTGTGTGCTTTTCATCTCCCACATCACCTGTTACATTCATTGTCAGATGTTGTATGTTGGATCCCACACCTGATGTGGCCTCAAAAACAGCCCTGCCTGCTCAACAGACCTGATCAACTTGAAAATAATCCCACTGTCTCAAAACTGGACCAATGTGACAAAAGTGGACCCATGGCCTCAAAATCAAACCTGATGTGTCAAAAACAGACCCAGTCATGTGAATCATGATCATGCCATGTCAAAGTGGCCTCAACATGACCTACCACCTCGAAAGCAAACCCCATGTATCAAAAATGGGCCAACCACCTCAAAAACGGCACTGCCTGCTCAAAACAGATGTGGTCACTGACTTGGGAGTGGGCAGTTCAAGCAGCTCGAGGGTTGGATGCCTTGTGCATGGTCTCAGGGCATTGGCTGTGACATGCCTGCCCTGGCAACAGATTATGTTTTCAGCTCATGGCATGTGGTTTGACTGTAGATTTGTGTATAATAGATAATATGTTATGATTTTTAACAATAAAAATAAAAGTGAATTTGAAAGTTTGTGTATGATTGTGTGGCAGTGTGTACAGATGTGTAGGAGATCACAGGGTTTAGGGTGGATCACTGCTGGGGAGATGTTGCCTGGGTGAGGAACAAGGGCATGCCAACATGTTCTCAGCAGTGGTCCATGCATCACCCTGCAGCATATAGACGGGAATTAAGATAATAGTTAGGATGTCAGGTTTAGGGTGGACCACTGCTGGGGCATGTTGCCTGTGGATCACCCTGCAGCGTATCAAGGGGGATTGGAGGCACTCATCAGGGATATGGTTTGACATTGATTGCCTGTATCTGACTTCACACTGACATTGACCCCCCCCCTTGACATCAATGTGACCCTCAGAATTAGGCATATACCTCATCTTACAGCCGTTTTCCTTGCATAGTGGTGTTTAGCATTCTTTAGCATTCTTCCCATCATCCTCAACGCTGCAACGATTGTTCATGTACTTTTTTTTTTTACAGGTGCAGTTGAAATCCTATGCTTTCCTATAGCTATGCTAATCAGTGTAAATGCCATGACTATATGCCGAAGCGCCCGTCCATCATTCTGGGTGTAACAATACCCCCAACGAACCTAGGTCTGTTCTCTACATGGTCTGGTTCGAGGTTCTGCAACCGCATCTCAACCAGGAACTCTTTATCCCGGACTGCCTGGGACCAGACAGACAACATGGAGACTGCAGAGATGAACATGCGGGAGCAGCCCACCAAGGCAAAGATGCCTGGATATGCGTGCATCACTACAAAATGGGAATTCATTAGCGAGAAGGGCAAGTATAGCCAGGGTCGACACTTACACAAGAACTTTCTGCTCAGGTTAAATTTAAAGAACTCTCGAAGGACGTAAATGGTTCCCGCTGGAACAAGAAGCATCACGAGGAGACCAGTCATCAGCGGGAGAATGAGATCCTTCGTCGTGCGCAGAGGATCGGGATCGGTCCACCCATTGTTTAATAACTGGCGATTCAATCAGCAACAGTCGACCCAATGACAGTCGTCTACATACCATCTGGAGCGGGCGATAAATGCGAGGTGGCAACTGAATTCTCCTGCGCATCCGTACCACTATTTTACAGTATACGAGACCCAGGGACCACATGTCCACCAATCGTATGCTGGGGACCAGAGTGGGATTTAGAGTGAGTCGAACCGGCATGACGATGTAGAGATCTACCACGAGGCCGAGCAAAGTAGGAATGATGAAACCGAGGAATACGGCCATGTATGCGATTTTCGAGAGCCAAAGGAGGCTCCGCTTCGCAAAAAAAACAGCGAACTCCGCCCTGGGTCCATCACCAGTTCGGTGCCGACGTTGCTTGTCCATTCGCTCGGCGGCCTTCACGATCAGATAGCATGCCCACGAAAGGTAAAATCCGGCAAGAAATGAATAGCCGTCGTGTACTTGCGAGGAGGTGAACAACGTGAAGAAATGCCTCCCGAGTTGTACAGGGAACGCGATGCAGACTGCCGCCACGACAGCCATAATCGTCCAAACTGCGGCGACAAAGGCAATAATCCTGGTCCGGAAGCAAGGAGGAAAATAGACAACGATATAGTCAACCCTGATGTCACGCTTTGCATTGGTGGCTTCGGCATTTTGTAATGCTATCAGTTCTCTTGCTGCATCGTTCACAGGTGCACCGTTTTCGAGAACTTCTGCTGTGGCTCGCATGTCTCTGGGGAGCGCGATGTTGTCGCTGGCTGGTACCCGACGGAAGGTTCCGGTTCGGGTTTTGGTCGCTTCCTCTACGTCTCTTGCAGATCTCCTGAAGAAAGCAGCCCAAGTCCTGTAACTTCTGTGGTATTCTTCCTTGATAGATCGATCTCCGAACATGTACGAAGTCAACCGTAACCTGGCGGTCAAAAACTTCCACACGCGAACCGAGACACGATAAATGATTTTCTGAGGTTTTAGATAGCGCATCGTGTATGGCAAGACGATCTGCAGGAAGAGGAGATCGATAGGAACTTCAGATAGGGGCTCACTGTGGATGATGGTTGAGTGAGTCGAGTCCGTCTTCAGGCGGGCTGGTACGAACCGTGTCTTCCAGCGAATAGGAAATATGGACTTGTTCCCGATGAAGAGCAGAACGGCAAGACTGCCGACACCACACACGACGACCATCGCGTACATGAATGCACTGATAAGGAGTTTGCGGAACTGGGTCAACGTGGGTCTATCCAAGATGTCGCGAATGGGGTGGAAGTTCTGGTCCTGGGGATCTTTGATGAACCACATGGCACCCGGCCGCATGATATTCCTGCACCCAGCCAACAGGATGGCAAACTGATACCTGTTGGCAAGAAGAGGTGAACTTCTGAAATCAGGTACACGCGAGAACTAAACTCACATGAACATTGTACCCGCAACCCAATGGTAGAACATCGCCGTCAAAGGAGCCTGTGTGAAGAACGCCAAGCGCGACGCAAGCGAAGCGTCTGGGAATACCCATACGGTACACCCATCCAACATCACACCGCATCCGAGCGGAAATATAACAAGTTCAATGATAATGAACATCGCAACCTACACCAGGTCAGCTTCACTTCATGAGCTGGTATTCAAACCATGCGTACCTTCACTACCAACATTTGTTGCCGCACCGCGTTTCTAATTGCTCTACCAGCGGTTCTCGCACTTCCGACTGTGAAAACATTTAAGTAGAGCGCAAGTATGATACCGACGATGAGATAGCCCAAGCAGATAGCGAACGCGCGTTCGCTGGATGCGTTACCCAACGTCAAACGAATCCATGACTTCTGGACGTGATCGGCGACGAGCCTGACTTCCCGACCAAGGCAGGCGAAGTAAGGCTCCAGAAACCGTGAAACGGTCGACTCGCTCTCGAAAAAGCCATTTATTTGGTCTGGAAGACTGGGAGAAGATTCTGGAGACGTGGTTTGCAACCATCGCGAAACAACGTCAGACAGATAGGACCCCTTGGACGCCTGAGTGCAGTCGTTAGGTTCACGGCAGCCAAAGGTAAATATATGGACATGACATACCATCCAGGAAGCTAGATCGTGGAGCTGAGTGGAAACCGACGATCCCACTAATTCCCTTGCCAAAAACAGGAAAATGCCAAGGACGTTCTTTGCGAAGAATCCAGATACCTTGAAGAAGGATGGGAGTACAAAGCGGGCTAAGACGAGGGTGGAGAAATCTACGAAAGGATCTGTGACGATTCGCATCGCTCGGATGGGGAGGTGAAGGATATACAGTGCCCTAGGAGGGTCCAGCTAACGCACCTTTTAGCTTCAGCTAGGCATGACATGGTGTCACTCACCGAGAGGAGCGCAGCTGTTTTTCCGAGCGTGAATGGAAGCCATACTCCAAGGCCGATTGCGGTGTCAAGGACGAAGATCATCAAGAGCGCCTATGTCCTGCACTGAACCAAAGCAAGGAGATGCAAGAAATATCGAGCTTACATTTTGGACCACACCGAATATTGGACCTCTCAGCCCTATGGCTATTGCGGGCATGAGCGCCATATACTGGGGTTCATCAACGGACACTCACCTTCAAGAGCCCCATCCAAATCATCCTCAACCCCAGCCTCTAGATCGTCTACAACGTCGTTCATCTGCTCAACTGCTCCCTGCATTTGCGCCTGTGGTGGCTGCGCAACAGGTCGGTTGAGAGGGTTAAAATTATCAAAATCATCGTCCTCCTCATCTCCCTCGAGGTCTGCGTCTCCATCCCAGAAATCACGATCCCGCACCTCTTCATTTTCGTCTTCGTCTTCGTCTTCATCCTCTTCGTCCTCCGCAACGGGCACCACGCGTAACCTTGGCAGACCATTGAAATTACCATCTTCCTCAGGCCTAGGTACCACCTCTCTGTGACCATTGTTGCTGTTGTCGTCGTGGGACGTCGCAGGCTGGGGGTCACGGAAATAATGCTTGAATTCGTCCTCCATGTCATCTCTCCCCCTTTTCTTTCCATCAAAGTACCCGGCAGAGGAAGACGACGAGCCCGCCTCTAGTTCCTCAGGTGCTACGTATGTGGCTAAATTTGGCGATGCGAGGAGACCAGACGGCGACGCAGGATGAAGCTTTGGGGGGCTCGAATCGCCTTCGGCGTTGACAGTGTTGCTGGTCATTGGCGGTCGCCGCAAACCAGGACCAATCTGGACATGGATGGTTTTGGAAGACGATGAAGGTGGCTCCGGGTCAGGGTTGGGCGTTGATGTACGTGAAGGGACTGATGTGGGTAACTCAGAGGCGATAAACGATCGAGGACGAGGTTGTTCTTCCGGGATGGGTGTATCAGCCAGAAATGCGGCTTGCAACTCTGCGAGGGACCGTCCTGGCATTTCGGGGATCGGCTCTCGAACGTCATCTACGTGCCCATTAAAAGGCTCCGTTGGAGGTTTGAATGTGAATTCAAAAGATGTGGGTTCGACGGCAGTAGAATGACCGAAATGTGATGAAGGAGGCGACGCCGCGGTTGAAGTCGAAGGACCAGCCTCTTTTGGCATTGTGATGTCCTGATCAACATAATCTAATCTCCTGCGGATCCGCCTCCGCAAGTCCGAGAAAGCCACCTCGGCATCTTCATCTTCCTCCCCCTCCTCCTCCTCCTTTGCTTTGCCTTGACCGCCTCTGGCTGGTATGTCGTCACCCCGCGGTTCCAGGGCGATCGGTGGTGGTGGATCAATGAGGGGAATTTGTTGAGGAACGAGTAAATCATGTACCCCCTCGATATCCTCAAAACGAGGATTTGGCGGTATGGGACGACGAGGGCGCAAAAGCCTCGCCGGACGGGGTCCTTCCATACCCCTGTCTGGTACTCGAGGAGCAGCCAAGCGACCGTTCAGCTCTGGCACAGGTTGGTTAGCAGGCGCTGGGTTAAGGACAGGAGGGTCTTGAGGAATGACGGGGACATCATCGTCTTCAAACATACCAGGCCTTGCATTCTGTGAGATCCACTCGCGGAGGAGGAATACAGCGACAAAGATGAGCACAATCAAAGATGCTATTATCTGGCCAGCGAAGATGTCAGCGGACAATGTCTGCCAGAATGAACGAGACGTGAAGCGCTGCAGAATTGTCGTGTTCCCCCATAACGAAATGGTCTCGTTTGTAGCCGTAAGGGTCTGGATGATTCCAATAGGTGGGGTGTCCGTGTGTCTATCGCGGCCACTAATCCACCATGCGCTGCGAAATCCTCAGCACGCAAAGAGGAGAGACAGCAAGTACACATACGTTGACTCTCCCATTGTAAAAAAAACTCTCCATGTCCAGATAGTGATCCAAGGTAGCACGGCCAGCCAGACGGTGGCGATCATAACGGCTCGGAAACCGAAGAGGGTAGCAAATAAGGCTTGTTGTGCGAGTCGACGGACCAGTAGCAGAGGAGGTAGTGTTGCGGGCATGTCAGTGGCATAAACTAGGTACAAAGCTCAGGTTCACAAGAAAGTCGATTAGGATGCAATCGAGCTGACCTTTGGTGAAGGAGTATGGGTGCTTGCAGACATCGCAAGTTTTCTTCTTGCTGTGCGACAGCCATGTCGTCAAACTGAAAACTATCTGAGACACTTCTAGGGTAAACTGCGGATAATATTTCGCTCACCAGTCTTGATGAATGTACCGAATAGTACCAGAGCATTTGCAAGGATAAAAGAGAGGTTGGGCTGGCTCTCCTGGTGCGCTGCATATCCGACAGGTGTCTATCTCCGCCGTCAGCATACGAGATCTTGGATATCACGCTGCATGCTGGGTGCGCTGACCTTGTTCTTCAGCTTCCTGCATGGTAAGCTGGTCGACCACTGGCAGGTCCTAGATTTGGGAATTTCAATATTGCAGCTTTGGAAGTCTCGAAACGTCTCGAGTCGAAAAGGCTCAGAAGGGCCTTCGAAGAGAAGTAGCCGTCGGTATCCTGATGGTCCAAGTGTCGCTGAGTCTGCCAAGTTAATGGAGAAAAGGCAACAGCAGATGAGTTATAGAAAGAAATTGCTGGTTTTGCGGTCACCGAGAACGCTGCAGGCTTGAATGAAGCTCAGTAAACAACCCCAAACGTGGTGAAATGCACACGTGGTACTCCAAATCCAGTTCTACACTTTGTTCCCGCTGGTTGTTACTGGTAACGTCCTCGACCTGGAAGATAATTTTCTTTATTGAAGGCACATGAGACAGCAGAGTGCCACGTATAACAAAGTCCTTTTTAAGTCAGTTGCTAATACCCAAGAGCAAAGGAAGAAGTAGCGGTGTGTCCAAGGCGTGCCGTGGACGTTATCCTTTAATTATTGTCCGACATAATTCTCTCAAGAATATTATTACAGTGCGGTGCAGAGATGCCAAAGCAATTACTCAAGTTACAGCAATACTAGTGAATTACAACCTCCGATCTACAGTCAAGGTCACCGCAACAGATCTACAGGGTACCGAGTGGTGGCAACAGCTACTCTGAGCCATCAATCTCCATGTAGTTGTCTGAGTCCGAGTCTCGGTAATCATAGAGGTCCTCCTCAGGTACGAGCAGGTGAGCCTCGAAGACACCATCATGCTCGTCTTCAATGATGCTCCATCTGTCCGGCCGTGCTTCCATGTCCTCCGCGATATACCCCATATATACCTCACCGTTTTCATCGTCAGCGCTTAACCGAATATTCCACCCAAGATAAATGTGGTGGTTTCCCTCGTCATGGGCGATGAGCCCTTCTTGATGACTGTACTGCATCTCGTACGCCTGTACCATGCCGACGGTCGCGCCACGTCGGAGACAATTGAGGTCGCTCTCGTCGAGATGGTCGAGGGTGTAATCATCTTCGTCAATGACAGAGTTAGGAGGCTCCCACTGAGGATGCACGTAGACTCCATGGTACGACTCTTCATCGCTATCGGTACCGTAGCTGAATACTCCATCATACGCCGAGTCTTCATCGTCCTCATCATCGTCCTCATCGTCGTCCTCACCGTGGTCCTCATCATAATCCTCATCCTCGTCGTCGCTTGCTCCATAGTCATCGATTTCTTCGTCGTCACAGGGGAACAGTCCCTCCCAGGGATCCAAGTCACCAGAAGCGGGCTCGCTGCTGGACGAACTTGCAGCGTGAGAGCCACCTTTGCCTTTAGCGACTGCAGTCACGATGGCTTTGATCACGAAAATCGGTATTGGGCGATGGCGTACATTGGTACGGCAGCACGGGCAAGTCTTGCGTCGACGTAATAAGTAATCGGGATCGTCGTTATCATACATCTCATCCTCAACAGCGGGGGCCTGGCGGAACCATTCCTGAAGGCATGTAACACAAAGTACGTGACCGCACGGGGAAAGTCTGCCTTCGATCATCAATGAGATGACAGGGGGGGATCGCGACAAAGAACGCACGCATATGGTTTGAAGAGTAATTCCATGCAGACTTGACACTGCGTATTGCTCTCTACTGTAGCGATGACCTAATGGTGCGACCATTCGCGCTACTTAGCATTGAATGGGACGGTGAGTAGTATTGGTGGACATGCCTCGTCCGACTTTTTCGACTTGTTCTGTAATTTAGATACTTGGGATTCCGACTCCTGCAGTTTCTGTGGTCACACAAATTAACATCCAGTACCATTTGGTGCATGTAAGCTTTCACCTGCTTCAAGCTATTATCCTGCTGCTTTAACTCTTCGATAACCTGGGGTGTGTGGGTAAATGGGCCAATTATGACCGGTGAAAATTCACCTTGTTTTGCTTCTTCGTGAGTTTCCTGTTATCATGAACCAGCTATATAGATGGGATCAGCGATTTTCATCGCGACCAGGGTATATGCTCACCTTTTTTAAATTATCCAACTCACGCTTCAGCCTCGCAATCTCGGCGGCAGCAAGCGGCCCGCTATACTCGAATTGTGTATCAATGAAGCCGTTTTGCCACTCCCTACCAGATCCATCGACGTCGGAGGTAGTGGCTTTCGAGGGTAATTTCAACGATTCTCTAGACTTTGATCTCCCTCTCTTGGAGGCGGCACTGGGATTCTCAGGTGCACAAGATGTACTTGCATGAGGGGCGTTTTCCACTAGATATCGGTTGTGCGAACGGAGTTTTGTTTTGGGCTTGCGTCCGCGATCAGGGTTGACGTCATCGACAGAGACGAGAAAAGACCTCGAGTTCGCATGAGAAAGGATAATGCCCGATTTCTTCCGTTTGTTCTGGTCCGCATGAGATATCTCGGCTCTTGAGGGTGCGCTTGGAGGATGTTGTTGTTGTGAGGGCTGGCCATCCGGTGACCTGGACCTACGTCGGCGCTGGGTGGATACGGCCAAAGTACCGAGAGTGGACGTGTGTGGGCGTCGCTGAGTGCTGCTGCGACGAGATGAGTTCCTGTCGGCGGCGTTCATGCTTGAGGGCAGGAGATGATAAACGCTGTAGTGCAAGATGGTAAACGCTGTGGTGCAATTCAACAATCGTGGTGATGCTTGCAGGTAAGTTACACGATACCCACTGCTTTCTAGACAGACCTTGATGGCTAGATACACTAAACAACGATGGTCTTGTCGTCGTCGTCGTGGTTCTCGATGAAGAGCACGCTAATGGCCAATTGCGAGTCCTATAAAGGAGCGTGTCACAGAGTGACTCAGGTCAAAGGACAGTCACTTTCACGTGACTCAGATTAGATAGAATTTCATCTATTATTTACACTGCGATGGCCGACCTGAGTACTTGTTTAAAAGCCACCTTAAGAACTTGTAGTTCGGATCGATCAAGCTCTCTCTTCCACTCACTCACTCCCCACCCAATTCACAGAATGGCTCCAGAAACATCGAAATCTGGCCGTCTTCTCCTAGCTTATTCCGGTGGTCTCGGTAAGTCGATCAGGATGCAATGGCTTCGTCGCGTCCTGGCTGATCCTCGCCGTTATCGAACTAAGATACATCTTGCATCTTGGCATGGCTGGTCGAACAGGGTTACGAGGTATACGCATTCATGGCTGACGTTGGCCAAGAAGAGGTTAGCCATACATCCCGATCTTAACGTACAATATGAAATATCCCCCCGCAGGACTTTGCGGCGGCCGAGAAGAAGGCATTGACCTCGGGAGCCAAAAAATTCTTCAAGGAGGTAGGCGCGATGCCTTCGTTATGGGATCCACGCTCACGGGATAAACCAGGACCTGAGGCGCGAGTTTGTGACTGAACTGATTTATCCTGCCGTGCAAGCGAACTGCATCTATGAGGCATGGTTCCCGCAAATGCAGCGAGAAGTGACACTGAATTTCCAGTCTAAACGTAGAATGTATACCTCCTTGGGACCTCCCTTGCGCGTCCAGTCATCGCTCGTGGCATGATTGCTGTTGCTGAGAGGGAAGGATGCGAGTAAGAAGCAACGCTCAGCCACAAACAACAACCTCATCAGTTTATCTTTCAGTTACGTGTCGCACGGTTGCACTGGTAAAGGAAACGACCAAGTTCGCTTTGAGCTTGCCTTCTACGGTCTGAAGCCCGACATCAAAGTCATCGCTCCATGGCGTCTGCCTGGTATGTGTAGTTCCATACAGGCTCGATACAGGTGTTGACCATGCTGCAGAGTTCTACAATCGCTTCCCTGGCCGTCAGGCGCTCATTGCGTACGCCACCGAGAGAAATATTCCCGTTCAGCAGACTGCCGCAAAGCCCTGGTCAACGGATGAAAATCTCTTCCATATTTCCTACGAGGCTGGAATCCTCGAGGATCCCAATACCACCCCTCCCGCAGACATGTGGAAGCTCACCCAATCCCTCGAGAACGCCCCTTCCGAGCCTGAACAAATCACAATCGAGTTCAAGACCGGTCTACCAGTGAAAGTTACCACCGCTCAGAAGACTCTTTCTGACCCCGTTGAGGTCTTCTTGGAGCTCAATGCCCTCGCCAGGAAGCACGGGATTGGACGTATTGACATCGTGGAAAACCGTTTCATTGGTGTCAAGTCGCGTGGGTGCTATGAGTCTCCTGGAGCGACCATACTCCGTATCGCACATATGGACATCGAGGGTCTTACCCTGGATCGCAATGTTCGTGCGCTGCGAGATCAATTCGTTACCATCGAACTGGGCCGTATCCTCTATAACGGTCACTTCTTCACGCCTGAACGCGAGTTCGTGACAAGCGCTATTCCCGCTAGCCAGCGGACTGTCAATGGCACCGTGCGGTTGAAGCTGTTCAAGGGTAATGTCATCGTCGAAGGACGATACTCTGATGAGGTATGGTCATCTAGTAAGGATAAGTGAATTGAATTTACACGCGCCTAGGGTCTGTATGATGAACACCAGTCATCCATGGACGAACTTGGCGGATTCGAACCCACCGACACTACCGGTTTCATCCAGATCGAGAGCATCCGGATCAAAAAGTGAGCCCCTTTCCCGAACTATGCCATTGGCAAATCTTCATTTCCTTGTCAGGTGGGCGCAGGCAAACGCCCGTAAGGGACAATCAGGCGTCGAGCCCAAGGATGTGTATGGGTCTCGTGCCTGAGACATGATTTGTCTGCGGAGGAAAAAAAAGTTACTTGTGCTACATCTTGATTTTGTTGGTCTCACGACGAGATTGCTGTAAAGACGCCTGTAAAGAAGACTATGGGGTCATCCAAACACCAGTTTCTTCGTTGCATAGGCTGCAAGAATGATCGGAACTCAGAAACTCCGCGACGCAAAATCGCTCACAGGATGTGCGTACCAACCTGAATGAGCTTGCTCTGGCCTAGGAGTACCAACCAGGTCTACTCCAACTCTTTGGCTTGTCTAGGGGAGACTAGATCTTGCCTACGCTGGACTTTCGTGTCAATGTTTGCAATATGAGCGCAATATCGGAACGAGATCTGAAGCTGGCACCAGACACTTACGCAAGTACACACTTGGTCGGACATCACCACCTCAACTCCAACCAGTGAGCCTATCTGCAGACAGACTGGAAACTGATGACATCGGCTGAGTACGTTGGCTGGATATGCTATAGTGGGCACAAAAGGTACACATTACACTGTTTGGAAGTATGCTCCCCCTTTGACGGATAGGTTGTTTATGATCATCAAAGTGCAACTCGAAAAATGCGCCAGCCACTCGAGGCTGTTACTTTGGGTTCAATACTTCCCTCTTTCTCTCTCCGTTGATCAATTCAACTCAGACACGATCCGTGACCACAGGAACTGAGGAGGAGGACTTGTCTGCATCAGCTCACGCCTCGGTATGCTTTCGGTAAACGAATACTCCGAGATCTCGATTTCGTGCTGTACATTTGCATATAGGGTATCACTGCGTGTTGTCTAAGATTTCCCCCAGCCGTGATATGGCGGAGAAGTAAATCAGGACCCATTTCTCCGCCACTTCACCGCTATAGGTCACCGCTGTAGGGGAAGTCGCTGATTTTCCCACTTCAGCCACTTATCCGCCACCTTCCCCGCCGTGGTCGACACCAATTCTCTTACAGCTGATATCCAGGGCCTAATTACTAGGGCGAGCAGATTCCGGATTTCGATCGATATAATAAAATATTAGTTTGCTTATAATTTTAATAACTTATTGATTATATAAAAATTAAATTGTTATAATTAACTACACACCTAGTAGCTAGTCTATAATACTACGACGACAGAATGCAGCCGCCGCCACAAGACCACGCCGACTCAGAAAGCTCGCACCTAGCGGGTCTATCGGACGGTTCGGACTCCGGGCGAACCCACCGGACGGCCGCGGTATTCTGTCCATGCCG
>KN824939.1:0-49666 GCA_000827395.1 Paxillus rubicundulus Ve08.2h10 | reverse complement strand
AAATATCTACTCGGCCGACCCATATCATACAGGATTTTCTCACACCTTGGCCCATCTGTACCCTACGACTACAGGCCATAGGTCAGCTGACAATCGGCTGGCCCGTGTGGTATGGGCTTTTGTCAACCTCAGCTGGCCGTATCCTATGGTACCCAAGCACTACATTATGTGCATGTTTCTTGTGTGAAGTTCAAGTGTCACTTTATGTAGATGCAGTTCTAGAGGATTATAAGTGGGGACAAAATGTGCTGACTGTTCTGACTCAGACTACTGAATGCATTGTACAGTATAGTATACTCGGACTTTCTCTGCTTACTCTCTTCGCCAATCGCTTCTCGCCATGGAAGGTCAAAAGAGAACGCCAGTCATCAGTGGGTCTTCAGAGAGATCCAGCGGGTCGTCGTTCTAATAGGTTGCCCAAGTTGACACAGACCCAGGCGTGGATGATGCGATAGCTATGTCCGAATCGCATTTCATGTTAGAAGCGGGTTGTAGTCTAAGATCATCCACGTAGATTGTTAGCCCTTGCTTCTCCCGAGATCGAGATCCTCGCAATCATTGTTTGCTTTGGTGCGCGACTCGTTCAACTCGAATGGCAATGCAGTATTAATATATTGATGGCGACCTATAGGAAATACAGACGTCCACTCCGCATGGTTGAGTCGTCCCTCATATACATATTCGGCGTACGCTCTACTCAACGCAGTTTGGAACAACAGCTCAAACATATACAAGTTGTATCAGGCTGTTGGCCGTCAAATTGCTGCACACCCAGAGGACAAGGAAAAGTTTCCCAATTATACCCCAGATGTTCCTCCAATCCTCGCTCTAGGCCCTGATGGCCCACTTGAGGGTAGTCGCCACTTTGCAAGATACTTTCACGGCAGGTGGGTCACCTATCTCGAAGGGGGTCTTGTGTATACCGACGAGTTCTGTAGAGATGGTCTGGGTGGCATTACCGAACGCCATCCCGAACTCAACGTTTGGTCTGTGGATAAAGCTGATGGCTTCAAAGCAAATTTTGTACCGACAACGAAATCGGGAGTTGAAGTCGCTCTGGCACTCCTAAACACCTGGCCCAAGCGGAGTATCACGTACGTTGCGCTTGGTCCACTGACAAACCTTGCTTCGCTCAACCGTGAGCACCACCAAACTGTCAACGATCGAATCGGTCGAGTCATCATTATGGGTGGTGCTCTAGATGTCCCAGGCAACACCTCGCCTGTTGCAGAGTGTAAGGAGCGATCTCCGCTCTCCTTACCAACTCACTCTGATACAGTCGCTGTCCAGTTAATTTCCTTGCTGATCCATATGCGGCGAAAGGTCTACTTTGTCCTGTTGTGCAGGGGCAAGGTCTTCCACTAGAACGGGTCCTCCTCGTCACACTAGATGTCACTCGCTCACACAAGCTTCCCTTCACTTTCTACATCCAGCACGTGGATCCCGACTTTGATTCCACAACAAACCCTTCTGTGGCTACTGAAAAGTCGCCCGTGTCACACTTCACCAGCTCGTTTCTCGAGCGCACGAGGGAGGTCCTGCTTGATCTCGGGCAGGACACCATGGAACTCCACGACGTTGTCGCCATGTGGTGTGCGATCGACAACCCCCCAGAGGCTTTCGCCAAGGAACATAACTTACCAAGCTTGTCACCAGGATGGGCTGCTGCCAAACGCAAGTTTGATATCGAAAGGTGCGCAACAATCATGAAGAATAATCAGACTGTTCTAAATAGTATCGTCCAGGACTGGCGAACTTACGCGGGGGATGATGGTTGTAGACCGAAGAGATGAATCAGTACATGGCCCTGGTGTCATTCGATCTCAATGGCAACCTTTTTTAGAGGAGACCTATCAGTGTCATGGGTCACTCGAGTCCACCGTCATTCCGGCCCAACTTGAAGCTGAGATGGAGAGCGAGGGTGTTCCCAGTGGTCCTGACGGATGTATGGGCCACCAAACAGATCATGGTGGCAGTATCGGTGGACTCGTGGATGTCGCCTGCGTCATCAAAACACCAGGAGAGGACGCTCTCGTTCGGTTATTGGTAAAACGTGTGTGGGGAGTGGATACACAATAATGTTTTGGGATCTGCCTTCAATTTTGCTGTCGCGACTCGCCTGTTGCACGAATTGTACAGGACTTATATATCCACTTTGAATACATCTTTTTCCAGTTCAGTCTCAATGACTGAAGCCATGGCCTCGAGATGATGGTGATCAACCGATTATAATTTACCTCCGAGTAATCATTGCGGGTGGTTGAATGGGTTGACTGGACGTCCTCATATAAGTGAAGATTGCAAGACGAGGTAGCCTGAGATCATGCACATGATGCACTGTGTTTCTACTATAGGAAGCTTTCAAAGATCTGACTCAGCACCATCAAGCAAGGGGGTGTAGTGTCATAAGTACTGTCATCGAGGTTTATGTAGGTTCAACTCTTTTCTGCTCACTCGAGTCACTGGGAGCTTCGACTCGTTGGTGTACAGGTTACTGTGCACAACCACAGTCAGGATAATGGTGAGAGGTAGGAAAAAAGACTTGACCACCCCCCCATCACACGCTCTGACACAGCAGAGGGACTATCGGGCGCGCAAGGCCCAATATCTCTGCGAGTTGCAACAGCGATGTGCCCGTGCAGAGGAAGAAAATGCTAGATTGCGGCGCGAACTAGAAATCGCACGAGCTGCATCGAACGTTCCATCGAATATTTATTCAGCAGAAGTGGTGGGCACATTGGTATTTACTCTCTTGATGGTAGAGAGCTAACAGATGACGCGGACGTCCCACCCCCAAGACATTGGCTTCTAGAGACCTCATGCAACACCTGACCAATCTGTCCGCCTCTATATCTCGGTTTCAACGAGTGGCACAACCGTGGACGCTCTCACCACTACCTTCTGAACCCAGTTTATATGTGTTGCATTCTGACCCGCATCACTCCACTTCAGTTTCACGACAACCACAGTCAAGCACGAGCACCCTTCACCGGCTTCACCCTGCAGTCTTGCCATCTCCTCCATCACCAGCATCACTTCTATCCAAACTTCCACCCATTAATCCCACTCTTGTGAGGCCAGAGACACATGTTCTTCCCCCTCCTCAGAGCTCAGATCACCATAGGCGATTGCGGGACTCCCAGCCCGATGCGACGTCTACGCCTACACCGGATACGTGCCCAAGCCCGAGCCCAAGCCTAGGCTCGGATTGTTGTGGTGGATATATTGATTGCACAGGGCTCGTGGAGGAAGAGGCACGCGAGGAATGTGCCTGCACATCGTCGGCAAGTCCTCGGTCACCGCAGAGGTGCTGACCCTTGGCACACATGAACCCAATCATTGGAGGAAGACATGGACAATAACCTGGTATTGCATTCGCACTGTCTTTTGTACATCACATGTTCAATGGAGTGGCTCGTCCAACCATCAGCTCCTGCACTATCGATCACTTACCTCATTGTGTTCGCGGTCGCGTAGGCGTGTCTATCGGGTGAGTGTCACATCGTTGAATCACAACGCACACACTACGCGGGTACTTAGTGAAAACTCGAGAGAGCAGTTGGTGACGGAGAAGCTTGGAAAAAATGCACTATTCCTGTGGAAGGATAATTTAGCCTGATGATGATCAGTATCGACAACAACGTGATTTCGCAGAAGATGCCCAGTAGACTGAACATATATTTCCACACTTTTAAAGAACGCTATCGAACGACCTGTGAATGACAGGACGTTCGTCAGCCAAGTAAACGAGATGCGGCATGAGAAGAATAAGCTTGCACATCTGAGGGGTAAAGAGCCAGGGATTACATACGACATGGTCGTGTAATGTTGAAATTTGAGATTGGGTATGCTACAAAAAATGAGGTACAGAAGGTCGGGTGTGGGTCGCCTGCAGCTTCAAGAATAGTGGTGGTATATGAATGCAAGGGAATAAAGTGGTCTCAGTTTTCTTAAATTTCGTACGGATGTCGAACAAGCTCATCGTAAAGATCTGCAGGCAGATCTCGGACAAGGGTGACGGCTATGCCAATGACCGGTACCGCTTCGAGTGGTGGAAAAGTTCGCAGAAGACGCATGGGACTGGGAGGAATGGAATAAACTTGGTACATTCCTGACGGAACTCGGAAGCCTCACCTCGGGGAAGTCATAACCTCGTCTCGCATAAGCAACAACTGGGCGATAACGCAAAGTACATTTAGATGCACTCCAAAGGCGAGAAGAAAGTCCCATAGCAGGAGTACTTGGTCCAGGGGGGGTGTGCACGCACACAGGGTGAGGACAGCTATAATAAAGGGAGTTCATTGATATAGTTCCAGAAGGAGCAAGGGCGGAGAAACGAACAAGGGAAGGCATAGATCTCAGCGGAGAGATTTTTCATTCGTAGATAGCCGAAAAGCTCAGGGTCTACGATCTTTAAACATCGATCGAGGAGCTGCGGAACATCAGTGGCAGCCTTGAGATAATAAACTCACGGACCTTGAGGCCTCTGTGCACGCCCTCGAGTGTAGGTTGTACATAAAGCGGACACGATTCTTCGATGAACTTGGCAAAGCAGAAGAATGCTTCAAGTTCCGAAGGCATTGTGTACAGGAATGGGGCGGCAAGCACGTTCATTCCCTGAACATACGTGAAACCAAGTTGTTGTGTTTCCTGTCGGTCTGCAACGTCGGATGGATTGGACTGAGTTAGGTCCCATTACTCATACGAATGACTGGCCACGCACCATGATTCCGCCACACGAAAGCATCCAGCAGGCGGACGAGCATGTCTTCGCGGACCCGCTCCTTGAAGCCACGATCTGTCGCTAGCGTCCTTGCCCCGAGTTCAGTTCAGGATTGCCGTAGTTAGGCTCAGGGGGGAGGAAAGGTCCCTACCGAAATGTGTCGTTCCTGATTTTTTCGCGAACTTCGCAAGGGCCACGAGAAACGTATTGCAAAAAGGTCTCTGCTGATATGTCATCAACCCGTAGTAAAATTTTCCATATTCGAGGACGAAGAGTTGAATCCTGCAAGGGGATGAATCAGTCAGCTGTTGTCTTGTTTCGTTGCGTTCGACGTGGACGAACAATCACAGATGGAACGCCCTCCACAAGGATCATGCGTCTGAGCTTTTTTATCCCTTCGTCTACGTCTCCGGACCGCCTCGACTTCGACGACTTGTGTTGATTTAGGATCTTGTTGAAGGAATGGGCTGCAGTTGCAGCTGCTTGATTTGTTGACGACATGGTGGCACTACTGAACAGGCGTGTGTGTGTTGGTCGTCGGAAGCCGTTCGGAACACAGTGCTGCAACCTCAGGCTCAGGCTCAACTGGAGCCTGAAGCACCGAACCTCGCAGCCTATCCCAACTTGTTCAACAGTGATCCTGCACTTGCTCACGCGCCATCATTGGCACGGATTTAACCACCCCGGGCACAATTATTCTATTGCGTAGGATGCACACCTAGTAAGAGAGGCTCTCAGGCTGAACATTAATTGAGGGCACGCTGGTGTACCATCTTCTCCGAGTCCACAACCCCTTCAAGCACAATCAACGAACCACTATGGACGTCCCGTTCGTCTTATCCGGGGCGATGAGTCGCTCACATTATGCTCTTGTTCGCAGAGTCGAGACTGCCTCCTCCCCGCAGGCAGCTGATCGGATTATACTGAGTGAACTCGATGTTATACGCCAGAACCTCCAGCAACCACATCTGTCGATCGCACGTAGAACCCTCGAATTTATCTCAACTTTATCTCAAGCCATACTTTTGCAGGAGGCATGTAAGGAGTGCTTGATTTTGCTTCTGTACTGCACGATGTCCCTTACAACAATGGGGCCTGGCGACTTGGACTTCGCCTTCCCGCACGCTGTCAACTTGGCGGAACTTGGTCAATCTCTGATGGACAAGAAGATCGGTGAGCGACGGCGTGCCTGTTTAGCGGCCTGAATGAAACGTCTCCTTAGGTTATATCTTCTGCGTGGAACTGATACCCCCAAATCATGAATTGCAGCTAATGTTGGTGAATACTTTGCGAAAGGTGAGCAACATGATTGTTCAGATGCACACACCAGGTCATGTCTCATGCGTCCGAAGGACCTAGAAAGCTCATCTGCAGCGCGAATATGTTTTGCCCTTGACGCACTCACGAAAGTCCCTAACGAGGACGTTATCCCCGCTGTTGAGGCACATCTGCAGAGTCTCCTTCGACATCAATCGTGAGTGACAATGCTGGTCGTGCTTCACGTCGTTTATGGTTCGTTTCCAGATTTTTCGTTCGGAAACGTGCCTACGTGGCGTATTATACCTTATTCCGACAGGACTCCGAGCATCTCGCGCGTTTAGAGGATGTATTGATGCAGCGCAACCTGAGGACTCACCCATTTATCGACAGGTCGACACTCACAGTAGCAGGAAAAGTGTGTAGATCACGCAATCAAGCTCGTCTCTTCTGACATCATCTCAAGTTTGGGTGCTCAGAGTCTCTCAGTGGACTCCTCAATTCGCGATTGGGGCCCCAGTTTTATGACTCTGGTAAACCGAGCTCCGCGTTTGGCATTCTTCGGGAGCTTCGCAGGGGCAATATGAAGTCAGTGCGAAGCCCTTTTATGTTCAGGATTGAAATGAATCGTGCTTTCAGACTCGATTCACAAAACATTCCAGTTGTTCTCGATATTATCAAGCATGTGTCAGAGATACCGATGCGAGGTAAGAGTGTCCCCATTGCAGTGACAATGGCTGAACGCAGCGCAGCTACCATCCGCGAGGCCTTCGCGCTCTTATCAACTATTCCTCCGGAGGTGTTCCGCGAATCCCAGGCAAACCTATCGTCTTCGCCTATCGCCATCATCCGCCATCTTCTTACCTCAAGGGACCCTAATGATCAGTATTTATTTGTGACCTGCCTAAGTTGTCTAGATCCGAGTGCATGGGCCGGGACAGCGCAAGGCACGACGCCCGTTTTGGATGAATGGGAGGTTCAGGAGGTAATGAGGCTTCTCGACTCAAGGGATGGGTTAATCAGAAAGACGGTGATTGCCCTTCAAATCGACGTCCGAATCTGTTCTGATAGTCGTATTGCCACCAGACACTCAAGGTTCTCCACTCTGTTGATCCAACTATCGTGGAGGCCTATCAATCACAGTCCTTACAAAGCTTCTCGCACGCGCCCCATCTGATCGACAATAGTGACCGCGTCTTGCGCCTACTGGAAGTCGTCGAGGTGCAATATGCGGATGACGTTGATCAATACGCAGGGCACCTAAAGGCATTGTTCGCAGTTGTTGAAGGGAAAGAGCAAGGCCGAACAGAAGATCTGCCGGTCCTCGAAAGCAGTGTTGAGCGGGTTCTCAATGGAATCCGAGAGCGTGCGTCACAGGCCTTATTATGCTCGAGGCTCGCCTGATTTTCTGGAAGGAGAGACATTTTTTCAAATATCATGCGTCACTGCACTGGCTGTGTCTCTCACCGAGCCGGAAATGCATCTAGGGCCAACACTCATGGTTGTAATTTCGGCGCTCGTATGTGACTATTGCGGTAAGATATCAATACCACCCGTGGAGATGCTTCGTGGTTTAGCGAGGAGGCTGGCGTTTTATGCTCGTAAGTCGGCCACATTTGCCAAACACAGGGGTGACCATTTTCGCAGCCTCCGTCCAGGATGCATGCATGCTCTCGATGTTGAGGCTGTCTGCGGAGTGCGATGAGGTTCCTGAAGACGTCATCAGCGCTGTTCGTGAGCTGTCACAATTCGCCGGGAGACATCTCCATAGAGTAAGATACCAGCATGCTATGACATTCAGCATTTTAATCTCCCATCCTAGCGATGCGACCAGTTTCTGGCACTCTCTTCCCAACGGCATGTTCTTGCCGAAGTAATATCTCGAGCACAATCATCCTCCGTACGTTCGTGGTTTTATATGTATCGTCAGTGGTCGTTGACTCGAAAAAAGTTACCTGACTTCCTCTTCGCACTGGCTAGTCATCAGTCCAACTCTGCTAGCGGATCATCTCAGCCGTCTCGCAGCCCTTCTATTTCGACACCGCAACGCCCACGGTCTTCAAGTTTCTCGCCAGCTACTGCATCTCCAAGAAAGTTGCGATATGAGGCTTATGCAGCTCCGCAGCCTATGCCTAGCCTTAGGCACCTCTCGAGTCCGGGGCGACTCAGGAATTCGCTATCAGGTTCGGAGGGTAGAAGGAGCTTGTCACGTGCAAGCGACACGTCACAATCATTGAGTGACCTTGGCAGGACGCTCACACCAGGAGAGCTGACATTGGCAGCCACACAAAGTCCCTGTGTTATGATCCAGGAGGTACGCCCAATTTCGAAAGTGTCTCAATCTGCGGCTTAAGCGGATATAGACCAGCAGAACAACTGAACTCGTGAAGCGACGGTCGCTGGAGGATGAGCTCGTAAGTCATGCTGTTCATAAAGTATATGTGCTGATCTGAAGCGGCAGGCATCTCGAGTCGACCTTGTCGCACTTGACTCTCCGTTTATTGCTGAACCTACGAAAGGCGATCCTGATTTTGAGGCTATCTGGAACTCCATGGAAAATTCAAATGTCCGAGGTTGGTGCGAATCCTCGTTGGATGTCATCGTGAGACTGTTGCAATCATTGCAATACGGTATGAGAGTAATCGCTATCGATCAACCCCCATTTGAAGGTCAGTGCTGATCTTGATGGATTTCTGCGACGCAACTCCTTATCTCCCTCATTAGGCGAGCTCAAGGTGTTAATCCAAGGGTCGATGGGGCAGAAATGTGCGGCTCTCCGACTGCGGGAGGGTGATGACGAGAGTTGCCTGTGGCGACTACGTTGTGATGACTTGGAGATGCGCATCGCAATTAAGAGGCTTTTGGAAAACATCTAGGGCATTCTGGTAACCAAACCGTCTAGCATGCGAGGCAAGCTGTTGATAGACGTGGGACCAGATTGATGACTCGGATCTAGAGGTGTATAACCACATTCATGAAATACCTTCTGGTATACGTTTTCCATAACTTGGATCAGGTATCACCCAATTATCACCGCCAGCTGTCACGAACGTTGACGGCGTTGAAACGCTGGATCCGTGCTCCTAGACTCTGAGCCTGAGTGCCAACGTGTGGTGCGGCTTGAAGTCATCGTGGGAAAGGAGGAACATGTCTTCAGGGAGCCGAAATTTTCGCAAGTATACGTCAAGGTGCTCTTCGACTCCTACAACAATAGCGCTTTCAAACAACCCATGATCTTGTATCCGCCCAAGGAGTTCGTATCCTCCTCTGGTTGCTACTGACGCTGAGTCCATTGGCTAACACGCTTTCTCACTCGCAGCACACCGCACCCGATTCACGCCATTCCCTTCGGACCTCTCCTGTTATCTCTCCTCGACACGGATCGCCCTCCCTAGGGTCCCTTCCTTTCTTCAAACCCTCTGACAACAACCTCTTGGTCTTCATCTCTGGCCAATGGGATAATTTCCGTCTGTTTCTCGGTACCAGGTCACGCACTCTGGAACCAACTCCTAACATCGCGATTTACAAAGGAACACCACTACATCGGAGAAACTCCTGCCTCCTTGCATTCATTCATTATACCCGTCAAGCCCGCTAGTAATGATCCACGCACTCAAAAACCCATCCTTATTTCGCCCGAACAACCGTCCTGCCTCTCCGTCTCCAGTGCCATCCCCTGAGTCAATCATGGGCATAGACAGAGCTCGGCCTTCCCATAGATTGTCTTTCGGCAACTTTAGACGCCCTTCTTCCTTAACACCAGTCACGTCACCTAGCCCCGCCCCTGTGGTTCAAGACGGGTCTTACCTGGAAGTGCTTAATTTGAAACTGAGCGAAGCAGTCTCCAAAGCACTCGCTCAACCGACTGGACCCGCCACTCCGGCTGAGTCAGTAGGAGGCAGACGTCCTATTCCTGCTGGCCGTGGGCACACCTTAGGTGCATTGATTTCTTCGTAAGTTATTAGCTGTTCTCTCCTTTCCATCATTCAGTCTCTTCTAGAGAGCTAAAAGCTACGCGCGACAATGCGCACTTGCACAAGGCTATCTGGCGTTCACTTCACAAACCCTTCTCAGTTTTGCTGAATAACCTGTCGGCTTTGCTTCTGCCGCTGCTGTCCTCCCCTGTGTTCCTACAGCCGTTAGTGCCCACCACTCAGGCACCAGCCCCCAACGCCACACAACTTCATGCACTTGCCGTTGTTAATTTTGCTGGCGAACTACTCTCGAGTTTTGATGACTTGGCTCTCGGGCTCGATCACGATGCACGTGTAGATGGTTTGAAGCCCATCCGGGAGGGCCTCATCTCTCTGATTGGACGCGTCGTCAACCCTCTAATCGGAGGCATAAAATCTGAATTGATGCCCCTAATCGCAGCACTAGAGAGCCCTGCCAGCGTTAGTGTACCCAAGACGGCAACAAGGACAAGCCCGGTTCTCCATCCTTCCGTCATTGCATTGCAATCCTTGATGCCTGTGTATGCCCGTGCGCTGGCTCGGTACACGACCTCCCTTCCTTCTCAGACCACACTTGCCACCTTTTTGATATCCGTCGTGTGGCGGGCTCTCGTCGCATTGTCACATCGCCCTTCTGTGCCACCACCCCCAACTTCACCCCCTGGCTCGCCGCAATTGGCGCCAGCTTTGTCGAAACGGCAGCGTGTACCTTCCGGCAATACCCCACCAGTCACACCCCCTGCGGGACGATTCACTCTTAAGCTACCTCCTTCGCGACCTCCGTCACCTCCAAGCATTACAGTCACGTCAACAGCTGTTGCAGACGCAGAGGCACTATATGACCTGCTGTCTCTCCTTCCTCGTCCCCCTGCGAACAGCGAGGCTACTGCAGTGGCTCGTGAGGCAGTGGACGAAGCCTTCGCAGATCTGAAAGCTTTGGTGCCTTTATTAGAAGCTGTTGACAACCCATTTTTCGAAGTCAACAAATCCGCTGAACAGATTTTCACTGAAATTGAGGAACTCACTGCTGACCTTCCCATCTTGATCGCTCTCCCAGTCCTCTTGCGCATGGGGTCTTTCGGCCGACAACCCACAGGCCCAGTGGGCACAGTCGCCTCTATCATCAACATCCCAGAGGATGAATATAGAAAAAGCTGTCTGACAGGTTTCGGGCGGGCAGAGCAGTGCGGCCCCATCGTCGGCCAAAATGTCTTGGATGCTATTCACGCGCTGCCCAGTCTGGATCCCCTGGTGAACTGGTTAGAGGCTCGAGTCGGTCAACCATGACCACATCATGAACCGATTTATGACATGTCGTGATATTCTTATTCGTAAAGGGAGTTGCAGATCTCACCAACAAATTGTAGAGTATTACGTCGCACTGTGAGTTTGTTCGTCACATTTCCATCGTCCTGGTCGCTCTTCTGCACACTCTAGATTTCTGTCTTGGGATATTCCATTTGATTTCGCGCGTACAAATACGTGAAGGGCTCTTGTACATATTCGCTCAAAACAAGACTCGCAGCCGAATATACTTCTGATCCGTTTCACCATTGAAACCTGAAAGCTTCATGTCTGCGATTACAACTACAACTACTTGGTTCGCGCCGCGCTCATTCCCTGCAACCAGTGCGTCTGCGGTGACGATCGTGTTCAATCCATCACGGCGCAAACAACTCTCCGACTTGAAACTCTTCGCAATCTCGTCCAACTCAGCCTCCATCTTTCCTCGGAAGTATACTACCCACTCCTTCACGAGGTATCCGGCGACCAAGATGCTGCGAGACAGCCGACCTGCATCCATCTTCCACACAGGCGCAGGGTATAGAGACTGATTTTCCCGTGGACTTTCCTTGGCAATGTGGTTGATCAAGGGTTGGCAGATGTGTTGGACGTGTGTCATGTCGGTTCCCCAGGCATCCACAGCAAGGCGGTGTTTCTTGGCAAGGAAATCTTTGAGGAGAGTCATGTAGGGTGTCTCCTGCGTGACGTAAACCATTCCTTGGAAGCCGATGTCCTTATACAGCCATATTGACCAACTCAATCGGTCCTGCAGGAGACTTAGTCACTATCTTTGACTTGACAATTAGGAACGGGTGACTCGCCTTGTTGTAGATGGCCAACTGGTCTTTCAGGACACAGTAGCGCTGCTCGTTGATGGCATCAGTAATTACGCCATCATACTGCTCGCGAGCGTAGACTGGACCCCATTCACCGTTCCAAACTCAAAGGCCGCGCTGGTCCATCCATTCTCTCTTCTCGTGACTCCTCGTCATCCACCTGCGCTGCTCGTCGGAGCTCACGTAGTCCTCGGGACAGGCAGGGAAACCGAACAACGAATAATCTAGTGAACTATTAGTATGATCAAATCACATGGTCTGTCACTTGTGTGATATATCCGACCTTGACCATTTATCGAGTACGCGGTATTAGTCTACTTGTGAACGTCACCAAAGTGAGAAAAGTCGGAGGGTAACGTGCTGCCATCGAAGAGGATAACGTGCTCGGTGTCAACTGAGCGAATAGCGTCGTACACTCGTTCATAGAACCTGACGATCGTAAGGTGCGTCGGGTCTGTGGGCTCGTTTAGGGGGTTGTATCCAGCGATCCACTTGTTCCCAGCGTATGTAGTGCTTCGCGAGTTCTGTCCAGAGCCAGATGGTGCGGTCCTGAAAATCCTTGTGGATCCAGAAGTTGGCTATATGGGTTCCGGAATCGCAGTGCCAGTCGGTGTTCTGTCCACCAGGCGCGGCATGCAGGTCAAGGATAGTGTAGATGCCTTGCTGGGCGCAGAGGTCAATGACGCGATCGAGGTGCTTGAAACCCTCCTTATTGAGCACGCGGGGGTCCATGCCATCCAAGGGGCACATTAGCTCTCGGGGATCTACTATGCCCTGTGAACTTGAAGGGCAAGCGGATGTAATTCAGTCCTAAGCTTTTGTAGATCTGGGCGTCGTTCTCCTCGAAGAAGTACTCCAAAAACTGGATATGCTAATATCAGCACTTGCCTGAAATCTAGACACAGTCCACTCGAGTAGACTGTGAGTGACTCGCCTTGTCGAAGAAGAACGCGGACTTTCGAGGACTCCCGACTACTTCAGCGAGCGCAGCGCGGATCTGAAATTCATAACTGGGGTACCCAGATATGAAGTTCTCCATGCTGGGATGGCCTGGGACTAGTCAGTGTCATGGTCCATCTCGGCACTCGACCTAAGTCTGATAAGACATACTTCATCCATCCACCGAGACCAGCTCCACGGAGGATGACCTCCTTGCTGTCCCCGTCGACAATCTTGGTCCCAGAAACCTCTAGGTACGATGTCATGACTCAACGGCAGCGATCCAGGAGACACTGAGGTAGCATATCTATTGATCCCTGCAATGTCGCTTTAAGTACTACTCCTTCGACGAAAAGCGGACCGCAAGGTAAGGCCACGAGACCTTCTAGCTAACGTCATGGCTCAGAGTTAAAGCTTTCGACCGATAATTTTCCGGAGTTTCAGGTGGCTGGCGGGCCTCGGAGCAAAGTTCTTAATTCTCCACCCTGCCAGGCGATGTGGAAGCCAACGTCACAAGAATCATTTATTTCATATACAGAATAACAATCTACAAAACGATTTCCCACGTGAGGCTTGGTGAAAGAAACAACGAACAAGGTCTAGATAGTATGTCAGGATATAATGACCCGTGAGATGTATGAAAGTCCACGTCTGATGACTACAGGGACAGGGTGAGGGTATCGTGATGTTTGTGAGAGGGGCCGTAAAATGTACAAGTGATGTTGGAACATATCGACCAAGTGGATACGAAAGACCTCGCCAAAAAGAGAGAGAGAATAGAAGGAAAAGACAGCATTTCGTTGGTCGTGTCGTTGACGGATCGTTAAGACGCCCCTGGGTTGCCGTGTGCTATTTGTGAAAGAGGCATTTCGTCCCGCGGATCCGAACATTCTTACCGGTCAAGGAACTGGAATCCCCTCCGGTTCTGCACCCTGGCTCGCGGATCTTCTTCAACCCCTGGAATTTCGCCAGTTTTTGACAGGTGGTGCCAGTACAGTACGTCCCCTGCCTCCAGTTTGAGATGCGAAGCCTCAGGTGTAGAGCTTCTACTCCCTAGCTGGAACAGGTGCGGCTGAGGAGCCGAGATCCGAGGGGATGGAGACCGGAGAAGAGGTCGAGGTGATGTCGAGGTGATGGAAGCAAACGGGTCAGGTGAAGACAAAACAGAAGACGGTGCAGATTCTGGTGGCCCCGTTGGCGGGGAAGGTGGATATTCCGAACCTGGTGATGACGATAACGTTGGAGGGGGTGGAGAGAGAGTTTGTGACTGAAAAGAAGTGCCTATTCGACGATGACCAGCGGGTACATCAGCGGCAGAATGATAGATGGCTAAATATGCAGGCGCGAGTGGGGGAGGAGACGACGGTGGGGGTATAAGGTGCTCGATCGGAATAACACCGGGTTCTTCAGGAACGTGGTGCCGCTCAGAAGCAATTATTGCGCTTGAGTGAAAGACAAACCGGTGACCATTAGTCGCGCGATTGGTTGCTGTGATTGAAGAGGTGCACCGAGAACACTAGAAACACAACAAGTCAACACGCTCAATGCTTGCACAAGACAGGCTCTAGAAAATCTTACAGGAATTACGATCATGTAACCAACAGCCGTGCCACATGTGTGGCAGCAAAGAGTCTGAGTCAAGCACTCGCACGTGCGTGTTGGTAGTGCAGATGTCGACGGACGACATGGTGGCGGACGAAGAGCGTCAGGATTTGTGGAATATGCAGAACAATTTATAGGAAGTGCATCGGTAGAAAAAAGAGAGACGTTAGGTCTGAGCAACAGTACAGCCTAAGAAGTGAACGTCCTTTCGTTAGTATTCGCACTCTAGCGAGGGACGAAAAATCATTGAATATAGGACGATTCTCACCTTCATGCCGCGATTGGTTAGAAATGTACCGCAAGATCTACAGTCCAAGATCCACACTTTGTGAACCAGCTGGGGCGGAGGGGGTGGGGGGTATGGATTGTGCTGAACCGAGGGTATGTGAGTCTGCCACATACCCAACACCTGGGAGGGTATCGAAAAATAGCTGAACACGGGTGCTGGAGGTGGCGCGCCTGGAATCTGAGCCTGCAAAGGATGGCTGGAAGGGGAGTGCACCCTATCGTAGTAAGGGGGCTGAGAAAACTGGGGGATGAAGTAGGCGCGACTGCCGCTATCAAGAGCGTGGTTGAAGATAGAGTCATTTAGAGGCATCTGGCCGCGAGGCGTAGACGGACGCGGGTACGGGTTATGAGCATCACGAGACGTCATTTGATTTGCAGGGGGGACTGGGTCGACGTAGGGAGCTGTATCCGCGATCGTGAGTGCGGGCATGGGGAACGCCCGGGGTGATGGATAAGGAAGGGGGAAGGGAGCGTCGTTAGTGCTACAGAGACTGACGGGCGGGGGAAGAGAAAGGAGCGAAATATGTCTCAGGCCTGAGAGCAGTTCTTATAAACGTCAAGTAATCTCGAATAATCCCAAGTGCCAACAAGAATTCCCATTATGGTACCCGATCTCATTTTACCTCCGGATTACATAATAATCTCTGTACACTGTCAAAGCCGAACCGCCGGCTTTTCTCGTTCAGCTCCGGCTCAGGACTCAGCTGCAGGCCATCTAGAACATGCCCAACAACCTCACCGTCCTCACTCGGTCTCACAAGGCCATCGCCGCAAAACAGCGCTTAAAGAAGGACCAAATCAAGGAAATATCTTTTGACGAGGATGCACGCAGGTATCGTTTCCATCTCACACCTCTCAAGTTCGGCGATGCAATGAAACGCCAGGGAGTTCTTGACTGGCTTCCACAAGCGCAAGGTTGCCAAGCACGAGGAGGCAAAGAAGAAGGCAAAGCTCAGAGAAAAGCAAGAAAGGCTCGAAATGCGACGAGAGGTACAGCAGCTTGCATCGTTGTGACTCTTCTCAGTTTAAATGGCTGTTATAGCATCGCCGTGCACTCGCCGAACGAGCCGCACAAAATGCAGCAGAAATTGAAAGAGCCTACGGCGCTGTCACGGGTACGGGAACGCGTCTTACCGTACCTTCCCCTGCTTCTGACTATTCATGAACACTAGACAACAATGAGGAGGAATGGGATGGAATATCCGGCGATGAGCTCGAAGAAGAATTTGAAGGCGATGAACAACTAGCGACTGTGACGGTTGTTGAAGATTTCGATCCGTCGGCGCTCTTATACGGACCACCCAAAACCTCGTTATTCCGTGTTTCTGACGACACCCCACCGCAGCGACTCACGGCGAAAGTCAAAGCCAAGGAGAAGGAAAAACCAAAAAAGGACGCTATAAATGGCAAGAGCAAGTCGAAGAAGAGTGAAAGGGTCAAGTACCAGACAAAGGGCGCACGTCTCGCAGAGCGATCAAGGCAACGAGCACGACGGACGGAGAAGGCAGAGCGGGCTGGAGGTAAGGCATCAAGAAAAGGAAAACGGCGATGATAGTTTCCATACTAGATATCCCCCAGTGTTCGCGTTTTTTTTTCTTAATACAACGAATAACTCACCAACCACAAATTCCAGATGATACTTTCTCCTTTTTCGGATGTAGGGGCCAGAACTCCATGTAATTTTTATGCCAAAAAACGGAGATGGTAAAGCAGCGGAGAACTTACCGCGACGGAGTGTTGGCCACACCTAGAGTTTGTGTTTCTGAGTCGTGTCACGATATATCACAGAGTGCCGCAGGGCCGGAAGTGACAGTTAGCACAACCAGCACTCCGAGCGATTCAGCTTGTACTACTAGTGAACGCACCTTTATAACAGGAAATTCAGCATGACGGAGGCTAAGTTCAGACCAGAGTCACTCCTGTGTCACACATATCCTCTTCTCTTGTTTTGTAGCTGATCCTTATGATCAAAGGTCCTCGGAGAAATTATTTTCAGGTTTCTGGCCATGTTTTCCATCCCCATAGACATTCTTGTATTGTGCGGTTGATGTGTGATCTGGCTAAGTATTGTAAAGCGCCTGAAACGGAGCACTATCATGGATGCCATTCCTGTGCGACGAGTTGCTCAGTAGCCCACTCCACCAGTTCAAGTCAAAAGCCATCGCGACTCGGATTGGGTGCGCCAGAGTCGACACACGAGCACTGGGTACACACGAAGCTTCGGGACTATCCAGTATGGATGTTCTTCTGTACCTTCATATTCAACGGTTCCCGACCGTTCACTCTGATCGGAGGCTGTTCGGCGTTGCCCATATCTGAACGTGAGTTTCGGCTCTTTCGGCATCTGCGGCCGTGGATGTGCCTAGTTCTGTGGACACGTTTTACCAATAAACGCAGCAAGGCTGCGACGCTGCAGCAACACCTTGGACAGGATCCTTCAGCAGTCATTCTCAATATACACCAACCGTCTCGCAGCTGGCTGCATAATGAACTCGCTATACACTCTCGGTGTGCGACAAACCAACTCGCTTACCGCTGACCTGGAGCGGTTAAAGAATGAGGACAACTCAGCTTCACTCCTAGGTTTGTCGTTGTTGCAAACGAGTACCCAGTACGGCGCGTTGCTGACGAATCCCCCGCTAGGGCAGATATCTGCGTCTCTGGCTGCGATGTATCGGACCATTGAAGATTATGATTCCATGACCAAGAGGGAGATAATCAAGGCAAAGCAGGAGAAAGGACAAATGTACGTGAACACTACCATGACCGAATCTTTACTGAATGCGCATTCCATACCTAGGCGCGTACAGAAATTCCGGGCCGACTACGCAGAGTTGAAGAACCTGTTCGAACAAGTAAAAAGCGAGGTACGTCGGCTTTGCATTGCTCTTGTATTCCAGATTGCTGTAGCCGACATGTGCAGCGAGCTGCTGCGCAACGCAACGAACTCCTTCATGGTGCACCTTCAGGTATGCTGTCACCGGGCGGCTCAGATACACGGCGACGTTTCGCACCAACAAGCCACCTGAATGGCGGCGCATCTTCTTCACAACACTCTGAATCACCTTTCCGTGCCCCCACACCCCTGCCGAACTCCACGCTTCGAGAACATCACGCCCTTGGCGAACATACGTTCATTCAAAGCACGGAAGCAAAACTCGACGAATTCCTTGCTCAGGGCCGAGAGGTGTTGGACAATCTTGTGGATCAACGGAATATGCTCAAGGGGACCCAAAGACGCCTTCTGGACGCGGCAAATACGCTAGGGCTCAGCCGGGACGTTATTGGCTGGGTTGAACGACGGAGGTAATGAATCTTCTATTTGTGCATCTGGTCTAGGCTGCTGATAATGCCACTGCAGTACACAAGATATGTATATCTTCCTGGGTGGCGCGGTCTTTACGTTCCTCTGTTTCTATTTAATTTGGAGATATCTAGGCTAGGCTTGATAGTACTTTCTTCCCTTCCGATATCTATCTGTCTGTGTTTCGGAAACGGGTTGACCTAAGAACTTATGAGAAGAGACAAGGGTCGCTTGCCAAAAACGGACTTAGCAATGTGGTCCAAGCTCCATGTTGAGTCAGGCGAGTAGCGGTCTTTCATTCCCAACAACCCAAGGAATGGCCCCGGAAGGCCCTGGTACTCCGTACGACTACACAGAGGGCGCATCTGCCATCGCTATCAAAGATGCAATGGAACGAAACTCCCGCGAACGGCGAGATTCACAGTTTGGCGAGGACGAAGGCGAAGGCGCAATGTTTGACGGGCCAGGACACGTAGCCATTCCAACCAGCGTATCAAGGATGTCATATACCGAGCGTGGACTGGCAGGGAGACGAAGCTCTGAATGGTCGAGGAGCAGGAGGAGGAGCGAGGACGCTGTCGGCGCGAGTCCTATGTCTGGGAAGCGGCACGGAAAGCGGAGGATGAGTACGGAAAGCCAGATGTCGCGGGTATCTGTCGCGAGTGGAGCGCAGAACGGAGTAGGCGATGGTGAGCCCGAGAGTTTTATTGGCAGGGGGAGGCAACCGAGGCGTTCGATATCACCTACGTTGAACCGGTCCACTGTATTCGAAAACATCGCCCAATTGTTCGGTAGGGGCGGAGTGGAGGCCGAGATACCCAGGCCGTCTACTCCCCAGCGTTCTTCCGTGTCGTCTAGCCGACACCCGAGACGCTCCAGACTTTCAGACGCGGGATCCGACTATGCACTAGAGACAGATGATGAAGGCGACGAGCGCTGGGGTTACTCCTCGGGTGAGGAAGACGACAGCTCAGAATCCCATTTATTTCGCACTCCCAGCCCTGGCCCCAGTGAACTAGACTATGGCTCATATCCACCATCCCCCGGCCCATCCTCGCATTTACCATTATTCTCATCGGATCAGATATTTGGAGACGAAGTTCGCATTGATGTCGATGTACCTATGGAGCCTCTGGATCCACCACTACATGGCCCACCGAGCAGACAAACAATATACATGGCGGACGAGGACAGCACGTCGCGGCTCGTGGGTTACGAAGCGATTGTTTGGCGCCAATGGCTTTGGCGGGTGTTCTGCGTGCTGACACTTGGCGCGCTGGCACTCCTTGGACACTGGTTTCCCCGCACATGGCTCCGTTTGGTAGTTCGTGAAAAGGCTTTCAAGGATCTCAAACATGGCTTTTTGGTTATCGAGGTATGTATGGTGTTTCGCAATAGATTGCCTTGTGTAAACACCTCCCAGTCTGCGCACAGGGACATCACGCTGTTTCCCATCAGACGAATCGCATACCCTTATGAGCGGTCTACTGCTTTTCCCAGCATCCTGTCAGACTCCAATGGACGACCTCGGAGGCTGTCAACGTCTTCAAAGCCAAACGGTGATAATCATGGCAATGTTGATCTCCTAGAGTACCTTCACGTTGTTGATTACCGGTACTCGCGCTTCGTCCTGGACCCTCAAACCGGATTATTCACCATGATTAGGTACGTTGTTTTTGATTTACTGCGTCGCATGCCCTTCTTATACTGAGCACGCAGGGACTGGAAAGACCCAACATGGACAGGACTGCAATCCATACAAAACGGGCTATCCCAATATGTTCGGACACAACGTCTAACCCTCTTTGGTTCCAACCTGCTTGATATTGCTGACAAGTCAACGCTTTCACTGCTTGTAGATGAGGTATGTCACGGCAAGCGGGAACTAACGGTAGCTGACGTAGGCAAAGATCATCCATCCATTTTACGTCTTTCAAATGGCAAGCATTATCTTATGGTCTCTGGATGACTACTATTACTACGCTTTCTGCATTGCACTTATCTCCACGCTGAGCGTGGTCACCACTCTCATCGACACCAAGAAGGTTTGTTTTTGGTGCTCCATATATGGCACGCATGATACTGAACATTGCACAGACCATCAGACGAATGCGCGAGATGTCTCGCTTCTCTTGTGATGTTGTTGTCTATGTGGACGGGACATGTGAGCCCTCGCCTATACATTTCGTATCCGCTGTTACGAACGCTGACAGGGACCTCGTGCGACTCAACGGAACTCGTGCCAGGAGACATCGTTAATCTTTCCGAGCTGCAGGCTTCCCTTTTTCCAGCAGATATGTTTCTTCTATCCGGCGACGCCATCGTGAACGAGAGTATGCTTACTGGCGAGAGCGTACCGGTATCGAAGAATCCAGTGAACGATGGAGATATCGCACGGTGGCGGGAGGTCAAAGATGTACAAGGCGACCTTGCCAAGGGTTTCGTGTACGCTGGTACGCGTGTAGTCCGCATTCGCGGTGCGCTCGCTGCGGATGGAGGTGTTGGAAGACCAGCACTAGGTCTTGTCGTACGGACAGGTCAGTGTGTCCATAGAGCGAGGGCGTACCTTCAGTGACATCGATGACAGGATTCAACACGACCAAGGGCGCCCTCATCAGGTCCATGCTATTCCCGAAACCCATGGGATTCAAATTCTATCGAGACTCGATCCGGTTTATCGGAGTGCTTACTGGAATTGCTGGTCTCGGTTTTTGTGCGAGTGCAGTGCAGTTCATCAGGCTCGGGGTTAGTACGACTGTGAGCCATATTTTTTGCATCCATTGATGTGCGTACTGCAGATAAGATGGGATACAATCCTCATCCGCGCCTTGGACCTGATCACAATTGTTGTGCCTCCGGCTCTGCCAGCCACACTCTCCATTGGTACCAGTTTTGCCATCGGCCGCCTCCGCAAACTCGGTATCTTTTGCATCTCCCCAACGCGGGTGAATGTCGGCGGGAAAATCAACATATGTTGTTTCGACAAGACCGGCACCCTTACCGAAGACGGACTTGACATCCTCGGCGTACGTTCTCTCGACCGCTCAGAGCACCGCTTCGGTGAGCTGATCGACAACGTGCACGACCTTCCTACCGCGCGAGACCGTGCGAGCTTCCTACATGCGCTCGCAACCTGTCACTCGCTCAAAATGGTGGAAGGGGAGGTCATCGGGGACCCTTTGGACGTGAAGATGTTCGATTTTACAAAGTGGACCCTTGAGGAGGGACTCGTTTCTGGGACTGGTATCATCAGGGGGCGAAGTGGGGCCGAGAGGCCCGCTGCATTGGTGCAAACGGTTGTACGCCCGCCCGGGGGTGCACAATTCCGACTCGAAGATGCGCTGAAGACTGGCACCAAGGTTTCGTATCTCGCTATTGCCATTGGAAAGCATTGACTGATTCGTTGGTGTCTCAAGCATGCACATTTCTTGGAATTGGGAGTGATCAGGACGTTCGAGTTTGTGTCGGCGCTGCGACGGATGAGTGTCGTGGTGAAAAGACTAAAGAGCAGTAGCATGGAGATCTACGTCAAGGGGGCACCCGAGGTCATGGACGACATTTGCGATAAAGATTCTTGTTCGTCTAGTGTTCGCCTTCGCCCCCTCTGGTTTTCTGACGGTGGGAATCCCAGTTCCCCAGGATTACGACGACCTGTTGTCTTATTACACGCGTCGAGGATACCGCGTCATCGCTGTTGCTGGCAAGAGCATCGAGGGTTTGTCGTGGCTTAAGGCTCAGAAGATGAAACGGTTGGTGTTTGTCCTGTACGATACACTGGATGGCGCTTACAGCAACTATCAGAGAGCAAGCGGAGTTCAACCTGCGCTTCCTTGGACTTATCATCTTTGAGAACAAGTTGAAACCTGGTACCGCGCCTGCCATTCAGACACTCAGGAGCGCACATTTGGCATGTCGGATGATAACTGGCGATAATCCCCTAACCGCCGTCAGCGTGGCAAGAGAGTGTAGTTTGATTAACCCAGTTGCACATGTTTTTTCGCCGGCCTTTGTTCAAGGTATTCTCGAACACTGCACACCGTCTCGTTGACTCAGCGCATTCTACAGGAAATGCGACTACCCCCCTCTCCAAACTAGAATGGTCTTGCACGGATGATTTTTCTTGGAAGTTAAACGATTACAGTCTCAAGCCATTGACTCCGCCTCCACACCATACTGTCGCAGAGGGCGAGATTGACTACCAGGACTACACGCTTGTCGTGACAGGTGACGTTTTCAGGTGGATGATCAATTATGCCCCACTTGAGACCCTGCAACGTGTATGTTGGACTGTGAGCCAGTCCTCGAAGTGGATACTGAACTGTCCACACAGATGCTTGCGAGGGTTCAAGTCTTTGCTCGAATGTCACCCGACGAAAAGAACGAAGTGGTAGAGCGCCTTCAAACACTCGGCTACACCGTGTTGATGTGTGGCGATGGCGCGAACGATTGCGCTGCCCTCAAGGCTGCCGACGTCGGAATCTCCTTATCTGAGGCAGAAGCATCCGTTGCAGCCCCTTTCACTAGTAACACCCCAGACATCAACTGCGTCATTGAAGTCATCAAGGAAGGTAGGGCTGCGTTAGTGACTAGTTTCTCGTGCTTCAAATATATGTGAGTGCTCTGCAACAGCCTGGGACGTAACTAATTGCGTTACAGGGCGCTGTACTCCCTTATCCAGTTCACTACCGTTACTCTGCTGTATTCATTCGCATCGTCACTCGGAGATTTCCAGGTGAGCAATGTCGACATCCGGCCCATCAAAGTTAGGTGACCAATTGGCCAGTTTCTCTACATCGATCTATTCATCATAATTCCTGTGGCCGTCTCTAGTGAGCATTTCGATGCGGTTTCTCTGTGTCGTTGATTGCCTTTGCAGTGGGAAGGACTCTCCCGTTTCCCAAGATCTACTCAAAGCGGCCGACGGCCAGCCTTGTATCAAGGAAGGTTCTCGTCAGTCTCGTAGGGCAGATCGTTATTACAAGTGCGGTGCAATCATTCGCATTCTTCTGGGTCCGCCGGCAAGAATGGTAAGTTGGGAGAGAGAATCACCTGTTGCTTTCGGGACCGACTGTGGATCACAGGTACACGCCACCTCCAGTAGATGACCCTAACGGCAAAGATGCACACCTGAACGCAAACAACTATGAAAACACTGTGCTGTTTTTGGTGTCCTGCTTCCAATATATCCTCGTGGCGGCAGTTTTCAGTATAGGTCCTCCCTATCGGAAATCAGTGTGGACGAATGGTAAGTAGTTGCGTTGCTTCTGGTAGCCTCCGTTCCTCATCCGAAATTGCCGGGCAGGGTGGTTGATGGTATCCATCATTGCCTTGTCGCTGTTCAATCTCCTCGTCCTGCTGCGACCTCCCAAGTCTGTGGAATTGGTCCTTGAGTTGATGCCTCTTCCATTTTCTGCGCGGCTGTGGCTTGCGGCATTTGTGGTGGTGAACGTCGTAGCATCACTTGCCTTTGAACAATGGGCGACGCAGTTGGTATCACGATTGATCGGGGCGTTGATGACACTGCGGCGTGAGCAAAAGCGATATCGAGAAGGGAAGGTTTACAGGGCAGTGGAGGGGATAACGAGGTGATACTTGCTTCACGCGTTGATACATACCTACGATCTAGATTGTTATTATTGGTGCTGTGATACCGCTGTGAGATACACGGGTGGACATCAAATTGCTAGTGGCGGTGCGCTGGTTATGATTCAGAGCATCAGTTACAAGACTGTGCCAATTCAGGACAATCACCGATCCTGTCTATGACACGGTGGTGTAGTACGTACTATTGTTGTTCTACACTTGGTTTTTTTTACTGCGCATTGCCCTAGTGGCACCTTCAGTCTTTACCGTCATCTTGTCGCTGGTTTCGCTGAGATACCAAGAGCTGGCTCTTCATTATTTTCCTGCCAATTTAAAGAAACCACGTCCTTTGTACCATGTTCCCCCGAGTCGCTATTGCCCTGTGTCTTGTCTTACTTTCCTTGGGCTTTGTGGTTGCCCTGCCTTCGCCTCAGCACCCAGCCGTGTCAGCCGTTATTCCTGCAGCACTTGCTACGCCCACTTCCATCACAACCACGAAGATCATCCAAACGTGAGTCATCTGCCACCCACTCCCCGACAATGCACTCATACTGAGAACTCCCAGTGCCAACGGCCCAATGACCGAGACTTGTGTGCTGACATTCACTCCGAGTGGCCAGCAAATACAAGAGGTTCAGAATTGTACCATGTCGATGGGAGCGTCCGAGGTGACCAGCGCCCTTGTGACACCTTCTGGGAGCCTGGCTGTCATTAATGTTGCGCCCGATACGACTGTGAGCGTCACTAGTCCTCGTAAACAACACTAGCCCCCGTCCCCGGAGTGGAGTGGAGGATTAATTCTGTCGTGTATTTCAGGGAACGCCGACCGTGATTGCAAGCTCTTCTCCAACTGCTGTGGCCGCATTCACCATGCCAGGGAGGTCTCTGGAAGTTCTCCCTATTGGTCTAGGTGTTTTTGGAGGGATTACCGCCATTGCCGTCTTTGTTGTTGCATTCGTTACTTGGGAGCGCGTCAAATATCGCAAGGTATGTCTGATACGCGTGGATCTCAGATCTTCCATCCTTAACGGAACTACACAGGCTTTCCGCCAGCGGAGATTAGCAGAGAAAAACTGGCCGATAGGGAACGGTGGTATGAGTAAAAGGTGAACTGGCTGTGGCGTTCTTGGTCCCTGTTGAACTCGTTGACGGGTATCAATACACAGGGATCACAACTAGTCGTGTAGAACACGTTCGTTTCAGATTCTGTCTTAGGTCGCCTATAGCTAGCCTTCCAGGTGACCAGGAATAACACACCGACCATGACGGAAAGCCCGGTTGTGTGTGAAGCTTTCGTCAGACCTGTTGTCTCATTACATGGTTCAGTGTTTGAATCGGACTTGTATTCTGTGATCTAGAAGCGTGATTGATTGATCCCTCAAGCCTGCAGTACTACGACCGTGGTCAGTGACAGTCCGCGACATCGGTCTCGTTTTAGCAACCTTTCTCGCTGCCTCAATGTCTGTTGCCACTGATACAACCCATTCCCGTGGTGACCTGCTAGCAGTTGATGACTTGGTTGTCACTTTTCTGGTGGACAATTGCATAGAATGGTAAGGCCAGACGTGTGCTTACGAGGGCCAATACCATTGAACTCGATCGTAGGATGACGAAACTACCCCCAGGCTTCACGCACGAGCTGCCCCAGCATCTGTTTGATCAGAAGCCTGAAAAAGATTGGCGGACCGGTGTCCCTATCTTGGATTTCGAAAACTTTTGCTGCGGTACGCGATTCCCTGTGTGTGTTGGTTATATTGACCAAGCATCGCCGAGTCAGGGGCTCATGGGTTCTCTGCCTTAATCGTAAGTTACGCCCACTGCGTTCGTAGTCGTGCAATCGATCTTACCTGTCCCAACAGGACACCCGAGTAAATGGCCAGAACAAACACCTCATCCTCTTCGACACCGGGCCCGACTCAAAGTCCATCGTTCGCAATGCGGCGGCGATGCAGGTGCCAGTGAACGAGGTCGAGGCTGTGGTCCTCTCACACTGGCATAGCGACCACTCCGGCGGCATGCTCTCCTTCTTGCGCATGCGAGGTGCCGATGCCCGTGAATGTGTAGTCGACTTGCATCCAGATCGCCCAGAGGCTCGAGGCATCGCAGTGCCCCCGACGTATGAGACTATCATCGGCCGCTTGCCAGACGACCCGACTTTGCAACAGATAAAAGAAGCCGGGGGAACGGTCAGGACGTCCATAAAAGGACATACCATCGCGGGTGGGACGGTGTATGTCAGTGGAGAAATCCCCAGAGTGACAGAGTACGAGCGTGGTCTGCTCGGCGGCATGAGGTTTGTGGGGGAGGGCGACAAAGGCCGATGGGAACCTGAACCTGTGTGTCTCGCTTTGAAATGCTGGGGAACTCACTGATGCCTCGTAGCATATCATGGATGAGCGCTATGCTGCTATCGATGTCTTTGGAAAGGGCCTGATCATATTCAGCGCGTGGGTACACTTTGTGCGTTGTTCGAAATGATCATTCATCGACCGTTTTACGACCTAGGTGCTCACATGCGGGTATCGTCAATGTAGTCAAGGATGCCGTGCAAAGGTTCTCGAGACCCGTCTATATGGTGAGGCGAGACCTTTACTCCTCTAACCCTGCACTCAGACACCTGGTCAAGGTGATCGGTGGGTTGCACCTCGCAGGTCCAGAGCTCGTCCCCCGCATCCCCCACACCGTCAATTTCCTTGCTAACGAACTACGACCCGCTCCGACTTACATGCTACCGATGCATTGTTCAGGATTTCGATGCAAAGTTGCCTTGGAACACGCTTTTGGGGAGGGCTGCGTGCCGGCAGGTGTCGGTATGAAGGTGCAGGTTCGTGGGGATCGCGAGGGAGATGGTAGCCTAGTCCCTGCTGTTTTTACGTAGATTTACGAGCGGGTTGTAAGTGAATCAATCACTAGCCCGAGGCTTATTCAAGTCACGGTGTACGTCGTACTTGTCGCAGCACTTGCAAATTTAGAAGTCTTGTACAATCTCGAGCGTCAAGGAAGCGTGCGTGAGGTAATGCCATCCAAACTGTCGCAGATTACATGGGGATGGGTTATTAGATAAGATACATTATCGAGTCTATGAGAAAAGTTACGGGTTTTTCAGATCTCTAAAGAGACGAAACTGAGTAGGGAACGCGTCACCCCTCAATAAACATCAAGCTTCCATCCCAGGTTCACTTGGCATCGGTATCTGTCCACCCAGAGCCTCTTCGGTGTAATTCGCGTCTACATTTCGGAGCAAACGGAAAAACCGTTCCAAGGTCCTTGCCGTTGGTGCTGACGTGTCGTTGATATGATCAACGACACGGGAGTCTTCATATCGCGACCCATTTTTACCATAGTAGGTGACGAGCGAAAGCGTCTCTTGACATGTAGCGCCCCAGTTCGCATCTAATTTGAACACACGCCATACATGTCCCTGTGTGCAACCCTTAGCGTAAGGTCAAAGAACCTCGATAGATCACCCACGTTCTCGACATAACAGTTCGGGGCCCCGTCCCAGTGAGCTGGTGTTTTCCGTCCGATTAGCTCCCTGACTCTATCTTCCACAAACTGATATTGGTTTAACACCTCCGAGACACGTTGTGGTTTAGCCTTGGACTGCATGTACTGCATCCAACCAGGATGGTTCTCGATGTGCGACCTAATGTAGTTTGCAATCGCTTCGTCCCTTTCTTCTTGAGTATCCGCAAGTCGACCGGGTATGGGGGGTGTTAATGGCCTTTGGATCGTGCCCGTGTGCCGTCCACGTCGTGGTTTTTTATGAGTCCTGGATCCGTGCGAAGGGATGCTAGCACGGGACGTGCCTCTGCGGTGTCCATACGACCCGCTCTCCGAGACTGGGGATAGATCGCGCTTTCTCTCCTTAACGTAGTTGATCTTTGATAAACGCTCGATTTGGTCCTCACGTGTTACACTTGAGTACATTTGTGGGCGCGTTCCAGTGGGCGACAGCATAGCTTCCGAATCGGAACCAGAATTATGTGGAGTTCGCGCGTCCGCACGCAAAACAGGAGGTCGAGGCAGGTGACCTTGTGGTAAAGGCTGATCGGAGATGAGATCTACAAAGAATTCTGCAAACAAGCCAAATACTCACAGCCTCCACGAAGACATTCAACGTTCTTTGTTTCGAGACGCCGACGTGTGCTGACTGTACCTGAACTTGGTCGTGATGGTCCACACGCATGAAAAACTGCCGGAACTCGCCCCTCATGGTGTATACTTTTGCTGGCCCTAACACCAGGGACATTAGAGATACAAGCGTAATGGTGGGTGGGAAGCACTGACCATCGATACGGGATGGCCCTGCTTGAAGGACATCGCAGATATCAATTGCATTGGCCCAGAAGCCATCTGCTGGATCATCAGCAACTCTCAAAGGAATCGAGACCTCTGCTAGTTGTGAGTCGACGGCGCCACTCCTCATATCTTTGATAAGTAGCGTCACCATTCGCAGTGGTCTGGGTCCGCCAGGAGCTGGGCGCTGAGCTGGAACCGTAGCTGGTGAACATTAGTTGGGGGCTGGGTCTTCGACTAATGATTCTTACATGACATTGCCTGCCCCCCAGATGCTACACCAGGTAATGGGGAGTATGCGCTTGAAGGGTGGGAATGGCTTGGTCCGCCTCCCTCCATAGATTGTTCGTTCGGGTTGTAGTTACTGCGATAATACGACGACCTGGCGACTGCGTCAATAGTGGGCGCAGGTTGAGCAGGAGGCTGGTGATGATTTTGTTGACTGAAAGGACCCGTATCTCGTGCGCCTCGCTGTCCCCCAGGTGACTTTTTGGTTCGCTTCGTACTTTTTGCTGGAGCCGCCGGTGACGTGCCTGTTCGCACAGATGTATTGATGTCACTCGGTCCGGAAGTAGAGTTTCCGTACATATCGTGGTAGCGCGATGGAAAATTAGTTCCAGGTATTATCGCAGATGAAATTGCAGAAGCCTGTGCAGCCACGACTGGCGAACTAGAACCAATTGCGGAGTTTCTGGACGACAAGGCCGCACCAGGAGAGATGGCGTTGTCCATTCCGGGTAAGGAGTTAGAAGAAATGGAGCCCACAAACCCGGAGGGTGCAGGTGAAGGTGAGGCGATGAGCGGAGATTCAGTGGTAGAGGCAGTGAGCCTGAACCTGCCAGTTTGTAATGAATATGCTTCGTTCTTCTTCTTTCTGGATGTCCTTGGTTTCGTGGGTTTCGGTGGTTTTTGGGGCTGAACGGGGGCCTGCCCAGGGAGAAAATAAGGTACTGTAGGCTTGGAGGGTAACGTAGCCTGATAGGTACTAATGTTGGCGTTGGCAGATGGGGTCCATGAGAAGCCAACCGCCTGCCGTATAAGAGGGGCATTTTCAGGTGGCGGGGTCTCCGCGCCATCATCAGGTATCATAGGGAGGACAAGGTCGCCATCGTCTGAAGTAGGTGAGAATGAACGCTTTTGTCGCTTCTGAAGGAGTGGTATTTTGTGAGACAATGGAAGGGCTACGCGATACAAAAGGATTATGCAGAATGCGACAATACACGGAGTACTTACCGCCGTAGGAGAAGATTCTCTGCTGCTCCTGGTCTCGGCAAAGCTCGAAATGTGACTACCGGTGCTTGGAAGGAAATCGAGGGACTCACGAGGACGTGGGACGTCTCCCCACCTCAAATGTAGCTTCGTTTTCACTAGCCATCCAGAGACTTTTGAACGACACGGATGGCGTATGTAATTGTAAAACAGTCAGTCGCGTTGGCGGTGGGAGGGTCAAAGTTGCGTGGTAACAGGCTTGAATAGGTGGGGCCAAGTCGACAGACCCTATATGAGGTGAACAGACTCTGAATCAGCGTTGGTGCGCAGATGTGGGCGCGGATAGCATGAGAAAGCGAGAGGACTGCATCTCCTACCAGCAGCGGTAGTAACTAACGTTGAGCATGACATGCAAGCAGAAAAGGAAATTAATCTCGTAAGGTACATGGAAAATATTAATGCCCTTCAAGTTCCAGACATAGCTAACGTCTTTTGTCAAAATTGCATTATTTTATCGTGTTACAGGATTTCAATGAGAGGTATTGTTCGACTGAAACCCAATTCTTCTCCCCACAACATAATCACGAAGTCGCCCCATATACACGCTCGGCGTTGTCCATAAACACCTTGTTTATCTCGTTCTGTTCCACTGCCAACTCACAGAATGACTCCCGAGCGAGTCTATACCAGTTCGTCGGCTGTGCGGACGCATCACTGGAAGTGGTAGGCGATGATCCAAAAATGATCCTCTCGAACCCAAAGGCCTCCAGGACGGGCGCAACTAGCCATAGGGTGAGCATGAAGATCATCCATGGCTTTCATCCGGACTTACTGAAAAGCTTGAGGATATCTTTCCATTCCTTCTCGCGTTTATCTTGCCCCTCCCCAGAGTCTATTAACGTCCATGTCGGTGGGAGAAGCTTCACATGCACGTTTTCGAACAGTGAGAGTAAGGCAACGCGCTGTCGATACGTCGTATACGTAGGGTGGTTCATCATCGTAACAACGAGCATAGTTGGATCAACGGGAGGAGGTAATATGTTGCCTAGATAGAATGAATAATGAGCTCACAAGAGATCGACAGAGGAGGAGTGTCCTACTCAAGACAATTGGCGTGCGCTTTCTAGTCGCCGTCGGATCATCAGCTGGGTGATCCAGTTTGGTGGCCTTGGTGAGCAGGTTGACGAAGTTGTCGTAGAGCGACGAATCGGTTGCCATAATACCGCCTTCGACGTCGATATCGACGACTTTGCTATTTTGCAGGGCCCATTTCAGGTTCTTGACAGGAACTTCAACCTGAGCTTGGTCCTTGGTATCATCCTCGACTTCTGCCACTACAGGGGTTGCAGCGCTGTACGTCGTTGCAAGGGTGGCAGGGAGAGTTGCCGATCCCGAGAGGTAGCTGGGAACATCTGATGGGGTGGAATCTTCCAAAGCGAAAGGTACTAGGACCGAAAGAATGCGGACGTGATTGACACTCGATTGCAATCTATGCCGCGGATTTGACTGATCAGCGGGAACTCGTCCACGGTGGGGATAGAAACGGGACTCACGCTTCGGGCGAACTGAAGATGACATCCGCGGACTGACCCTTCACCGCCAGCACGGCGCCTTTTTCCTTCCCTTGATCCAGGTGACTGATGTCTGCCTTGTACACTCCTTCTGAATCAACCGTCACCTGGAGATGAGAGTCGACAACTCCCAGGGGTACAACGAGACTCGGGGTTGGTGGGAGGGGGAACGTATCAGAAGTACCAGTGTTGGGAGGGCTGAAAGCGGACAATGGAAGCCTTGGGATTTGTTTACACTTGCGACGAACACTTGCAAGGGGAGGTGGTGCGTTTGCAGGTGCCATGGGTAGAGATGAAGACGCGAGACAATAAGACCTGAGAGCTTTATAGAGGCAAAATGCGGCAACTGTAAGCCTAGTGATGGACCTGCCTTGGGGATCAGAGTTGTCAACAAACCCTGATTTGTAAATTTATTCGAGGCGCTCGAGGGAAAGATAACGCTGCCTTCAATCACAATCGCGACGCTAAATTATAACTTTGGACTGTCCGACTGGCGAAGGATGGAGCCCTCGACGTTCAAAATCCAGTACCAAGAATGTTTGAAATCCAAAGGCTGTGATGACGGCCTTCATCAGTCGGAATCCCAGCGTCAAGGCATGGCATACACGGGACATTCAACGGATGCTGGGACACTGTTGGCTGCGTGTTGCAGAATCTATGTATCCTTGTCGCAGTGTTCTCCTGAAACAGTTTATCTAGATTTCCTACGAAGGCGTCCGCCTGTAGCATGCACGATGCGGTTGCACCATGCCATCTTTGCTAGACCGCGCCATTCATCGAGACAGGTGCTGATTTCTCAAGTTCAGCACGCATGCAGGAGCAAATTGTTCGTTGAAACTTGAAAACCGAGAATTGATTTTGGTGACTCACTCTCTGCGAAGTTAAATAGACGGAAGGGCGGCGTTGAAACCATAGGTAAGTTACAGATCACGAATGTCCATGCCCGAGTAAACACATAAGTACCTGTCCAGACGCAGGAGCAGTAGCCGAAAACGAAGGATCATGCGTTTTAATCCTATCGGTGTGGAGACTCGGTGTACAGCGGTCGGCTCAGCCACATTGGTTTTGAAACCGTTGGCGTCGTCGAGCGCCGCATCCAGTCCGACCATCTCTGAGCCTGTTTCTTTGTCTTCCCATTGTCATTTAGTGAGAGTGCTAAATGCACTGCGTCCTTAACTCACCACATAGTCTTGTTCGTCGATTTCTGCAGCAAAAAAATCGTCAAAGGCCTGTAGCGCATGTTCACGTTCCTCTCTCCGACCTTGTTCCCAGCCTTCGTCAAACCCCTCCTGCCTTCCTATCTTCTGTCCTTGTTTTAGCCCCACACTGCGACCCTCTCCAAAGCCGTGTTCGCGACCTTCATCGAACCCCTCAGTTCGACCGCTCTCGAAACCTTCCACGTGACCGGCGTCCCACCCCTCGATCCGCCCAGTGTTGAACCACTTGTGCATCCCAAGTCTCCGTCCCTCGCTAGATCTTCCAGTCTCCTTCGCCTGGAGGTTCATAAGGTCTATCTGGAACCCCCTTGCTGTGTCTCGTGCGCGTGCACCGCTTTCGTCAGCCTCGTTGCGCTGCTTCTCGAGCAGTGCGACGTCAGCCTGGAGGCGCTTCACCTCTCGCTCGAGGGTCTCAATCTGCAACTGGTGTCGCTTATTCTCCTCTTTTGCGCGTGCGGCTTCCAGCTCTACAAGATGTTTGCTAGATTCTGCCTTTGATACTCGAGCGGTCAATTCCAGTACTCTTGACTCTGCACGTTCAGCCCTCGCCACAGTCTGATCCGCTCGTCGGATCTCCCGATCGAGTCTGTCGCCAGTTGATCGAAGCAACGACTTAAGTTTGTGAGCCTGCTTCTCTTCTTCGGCAAGTACAAGACCCATGATGGACGACGAATGGCGTGGCTCTCGACTTCGAGTGCTCGAAGAGGGTCTTTGGCTTTTAGTGCGACTACTCTCTGCGCCATCAAGCGCATTGATCACTGCGGGGTCTTTGAGATATCTGGTCAGTGGGGAAGGGGCGGACGTTGCCTCCCGTATCTGCGCGATGATGTCAGCCTTGTTGGGGAGGTCACCTTTACTGACTCGCTCGGGGTGTTCGACATCCACAGAGAACTCGGAAGAAAGAAGTTCATAGAATCGGGAGGAACTCATAGGCTGATGGGGGGTAGACACGATGTTGTAAGGGAGTTAGCGGGTCGAGGGAGAATGATATAACTGGAGGCCACCCTTGCGCAGCTTGTCACGGTACTGCTATGGCGCTGGGAAGGCACTGCTATGTGAATTCAATCTATGCAAGTTCCTATGTTGACTGGACTCGTGTTGTGCGTGTGTTGTAGACAGGTTTCGTGACACTTATCACCAATGGTCGGTGCAGCTAGTACCAGTCAAGAAGCGATTACCTCGGTCTATGGCGGGTTTCGACAGAATCGTAACAATGCCAGCTCTCTTTTGACGTTTTTGTACTGGCCCAAGCTGTGTGGCCTGCCTTGTGGCAGCTGTGAGGCCAGACGTTGAAAAAGGAAAGTATTTCCCGTCCTGCAAGCTGAACTATCTCAATATTCAAGTTATTGCACTCACTGCATCCCTTCGTATCCTCTGCATCTACTCCTCATCTTGGGTCTCACAGACATGTCCATGAAAGCCGTATGTCTCTCCATTATTTCTTCTACATTCCCTCTAAAGAGTGCTGAACATAGATCGTCAAATGTGCGTACTACCTTCTGCTCAGCCTCTCACCATCGATCCGAACGACGAACAGCCGCCATCTCCGGTGACACTCTCGTCCTGCGTGGCGCTCCTGGACCACAGGGACAGCCTCCAAAAGAGAGGTACTGATGCTCCCGTTCGTACAGTATCCCACGGCAAACTGACACGTTGCACACCGTAGAATCCTTCATTTCGCCGATGTAGTTGCGCCAAGAATGGGCAACGCTACCCGGGAAGACGAGGTAAGCCTCGTAATTATTTTTCGCGCTCTGCTGATGCTGATCTCGCGATCTTGCATTCGATTGTAGCCATGGGCCTTCGAGTCTCGTGACTTCTTACGCGCGATGGCGGTTGGCAAGCCTGTTGCCTTTATCTCCACCCATAGTGTACCGAGCAACGACGATACCACACGTGATTTTGGCACGGCGGAGATAGGAGGCCTCGATGTCGTATCGGAGATGCTGAAGAATGGATGGGCCAAAGTCAAAGATTTGAAGCGGGAGCCTACGGAAGAAGACACGCGAAAGCGTGACCTCGAGGCTGAAGCCAGGGCAGCAGGAAAAGGAATTTGGAATCCACACGGCCCTCAGGTATGTCCTTCCAATGCCCGTGGTGATCAGATCGTGCTCACGTGGCGTAATACACATCTTAGGCTCGTGTAGTTCATCACACAATGCCCCAGAACTCTCAGGCGTTTGTTTCCGAGTGGAAGGGAAAATTGGTTGATGGCAAGTCCCTCTCCGGATTGCTTTGGCTACCCATTGATATTCGTCAATGCAGCCCTGGTGGAACAGGTGCGGGATGGATCGACTCTCCGCGTGCGACTTTTCGCTTCCAACGACGAACATCAAATGATCAACCTCGCACTCGCTGGTGTACGATGCGCGAGAATATCATCGAAGTCCGATGAACCATCAGAACCGTGGGCAGAAGAGGTACGTCTGTCATCCTTTCGATCCGGAAGAAACAGCTATAGGGAGTATAGGCAAAATTCTTCACCGAATCGCGATTACTCCAACGTCCAGTCCGCGTCACCATCTTATCACTCCCGAGTTCCACTGCCACTCCGTTCCAGATGGGCACGAACAATGCACCACCTCCACCTGCCTCGATTTTCATCGGTTCAGGCAAGTTACTCCTGGTTTTCCTATTCAACCAGTTTTCTCCATAAACAAACGCACAGTGCTTCACCCTGCTGGAAACGTTGCCGAACACCTGGTCGCAGCTGGCCTAGCCCGTATCGTCGACTGGCATGCAGGTATGCTTGCGAGCGGAGGGGCAATGGAGCGCCTTCGTGCGGCGGAGAAGGTTGCTAAGGACAAGCGGGCTTGCCTCTACGCCAATGTCCCAATTGCCTCGGCTTCCAATGCGAACAAGGCCAACGGTGGCCCCAACGGTAACTCACGATCATTTGAGGGAGTTGTTATCCGCGTCTGGAGTGGTGACCAAATATCGGTGGTTGAGAAGGAGAGCGGAAAAGAGCGCCGGTTGCAGCTGAGTTCTACGAGAGGACCCAAGTGAAGTCTTCTTTGCGACAGGTCGACGAAGTCTTACAAAAATCGTCTAGGCTTTCAGATCCCAAGCAAGCATTCTACGCCCAAGAGGCCCGAGAATTCCTGCGCAAGAGACTGATTGGCAAAAACGTCCGGGTGATTGTCGACTTCGTTCGCCCACGAGAGGGCGAATTCGAAGAGCGGGAATGTGCCACCGTTCGATACAGCGGACAGAACCTGTACACCAGTTCCATGACGAGATGTACGACCATCCCTGATTGCGTGATTTACCCAGGAACATCGCAGAACAACTGATTGAGAAGGGTCTCGCAAGCGTCGTTCGTCATCGCCGGGACGATGAAGATCGGTCATCAGACTATGACAAGCTCATGACGGCAGAACAATCGTACGTGGACCTATAATAGCATGTCTGTATATTCAACTAGTTTTGCAGTGCAGTGGCGGATGTTCGTGGGATCCACTCTGGCAAAGACCAGCCACCACCTAAACAGCCTCTCAACTTGTCTGAGGTACAACCATTACTCGGAACAAGTTTTCACAGTCTAACTTGTTGTTTAGACTGCTGCGCGTGCAAATCCCTTCCTCAACGGTTTCAAGCGCCAGGGCAAGATACCCGCTGTCGTTGACTATGTGGCCTCTGGATCACGATTCAAGTAGAAAATTCCCAACTAGCAGCTTCTCTTGTATTGACGCGGGTTCCCATAGGCTATACCTCCCCAAGGACAACCAAACCTTGACTCTGGTCCTCGGTGGTACTTACCTTCGAGATCGCCTCCCTGGATGACGTAATTTAACGCGTTGTTAGGTATCAGAGCGCCTCGCACGGCTCGCACAGCATCAGATAAGGGTGAGCCATTCGGCGCTGAAGGTGCCGAGTTCGCGACGAGGCGATACATGCAACGAGACGTCGAGTTCGAAGTCGAATCGGTTGACAAGTCTGGCGGTTTCATCGGAGCTTTGTGGTTGAAGAACGAGAACGCTGCCGTTTTACTTGTTCGGGAAGGGTATGCGTCTGTGCATGCTTTCTCAGCGGACAACCTGTCATGGGCACGGCAATTATATGATGCAGAAGTTAGTGTTCCTTCTTTGTCCTGAGCGATCCTCGCTGATCTACGACCATAAGGCAGAAGCCAAGCAAGCCCGACGTAACGTGAGTCTGAGCCCAGGGCTTGTGAAACCTGACTCGACTGACACATTGTAGATGTGGCAAGACTACGACGAGGAAGCTGAGAAGGCTCCACAGCCTCCTGTAGAGGATGACAACACGCCAATGAAACCAGAATACCTCGATGTCATCATTAGCGATGTACGGACGAAGAACGGACTCAACTTCTCAGTTCAAATTTTAAATACCGAAGGTCTGCTTATTCTTGCATGTTGGTAGCTGTTCTGCTCAGTGGCGACATGATCTACAGGCATAGCCTCCCTAGAGAAGTTGATGCATGATTTCTCCCTGCATCACAAATCTGCGGCAGTACCTCCCAACTTTATGCCAACAAATGGTGATCTGGTATCTGCAAAATTCTCTGACGGTTCGTGGTACCGTGCCAAGATTCGTCGAACATCACCCATCAAAAAAGAGGCTGAAGTCACCTTCATTGACTATGGCAATCAAGACACCATCAAGTTCTCGAACTTGCGTCCCCTCGATCCCAAATTCCGCTCACTTCAGGGTCAAGCACGCGATGCACGCCTGAGGCGTGTACTGCTACCTTTCCTTCCTGTATACACACTAACGAGCCATCCAGTTTCGTAAAATTGGCAAATACTGATAGCGACTATTACGAAGAAGCTATCGAGCGCTTTCGCTTGCTTTGCGAGGGCCGCAAGCTCATCGCCAACGTTGATTACAAAGAGGGAAGTCTCCTGCACTTGCGACTGATTGATCCCACGGATCCAGCCGTAGTGCAGGACCCATTCGCTTGTATCAACGCAGACTTGCTCCGTGAAGGCCTCGCCTCAATTGACCGCAATGGCTGCAGGTACCTCGCGGTGTACCCACAAGTGATGAAGACCCTGCAAGTTGCCGTCGCGGGCGCCAAACGGGACCGTCTGGGGATGTTTGAGTTCGGGGATGTCGAGGAGGATGAGTAAATGACGAGATATCAATATCATTACTCGTTCCGAAGTGTTTAGGCCCAACGAGATCTCTATCCGATTTTTTGCCAATGTGCTGCCCACTCGTTCTCATTCTGTTCACCTTTGACCCCCTGACTGCGAGGTCCTACTTATCCTACCCACTACGTGATCGAACTTCAACTACCATCATCCTGTCGTCACTCCGCCGACCCTGAAGCCCAGAAATTGAATCCGTCCCCGACACACTCGGACATTTCCAGGCTTCGAGTGTGGAGAGATGCCTTCGCATTTCCTCGTCTTCCCCGTCTTCCCACTGCAGAAATCTTGAGTACAGCGAGGACCTAGGTACTGACGCGCAGATGCTGATACTTCACCACGGTTCAGCGTATCACGGGCCCATCTGGCGAAGTTGATTGATGGAGGCTTCATTCCTGTGAGCTGAGACTAAGTACGCTCGTTTGAACGCCAGAAGTCATTCGAGATTCGGAGGATTGCGTCTGCTGGCACGGACTTTGCCAAGCCAGTCAACAATCAGCAAATTGATCGCAAATCACAAGTATTGATAACTGATACCGCTCTGTGATGATATTTATTATACTACGACCACGTATGCTGGGCCCGTTTGAGGACACTGGCAGTGACTCCAGAAACGTAGAGTCGTGCATGCACAAATACTAGTAAAATAAGAGGCTCAGGTTGACGCGCTGATCCCCGAACTGCTTGAATTCCTACTCTACTCTGACTCTGTGATACGCGTTGAAAGCCAGGGCTGCAAGCGAACGACTACTCGACTCTGATTTCTCCATGGACGAGTCGGACTTGCCTCAGAGTAAGTCGGTGCCTTCGATTCTGAGCACCGGTAGACCTCATCGAGTGTCGATTTCCGGCTCGGGGAGCTACCAAAGCCACCTTTCCAGCGTAGGGTCTCTTCACCGCGTCCGCACCACCTCTGAGCAGGCACAGCAATCACTCACCTCCGAGTATGAGAAGCTCTACCTCCACGCACTAGAAAGTGGACTAGCAGGGGAATACCGACCAGGCCAGCTTTCTACGGTGAAATACTTCATAACAGACCCCTTGGGTTTCCTCGCAGACGACCTCCGTAGGTTACGGAGTGGGCACATCTGGCGACTACGCACTTTCCTGACATTGTACTGCTGTCTCAGCGCCGTCTTCATGTCCGTCAGGATCCATGCTGTTTTCCGGGAGGCACTTCGTGCGCGCCGACAACCAAGCGCTCACCAAGGTTAGTCGGCTGGTCCGTAGTCCAGATTAGCTTGCGCACGTATTCCAGAACATACAGGAGCTGGGACCCACGGCGCTGAACCATTACAGCCGTTGATGAATATATCCATATCCCAACGCCTATCTGTGGCCTTCCCAAACCTTCCACCCCCAGCCCACCTGGATGCCTTCGTCGTACAAGCTCATTATCATCAATCGGACCTCACCGCTTGCCTTTGGATCGAGGACTTCCGAATCACTGCAGCCCTCGTGTCCGCTTCCGCGTGGCCAGGTAATTTTGCACCATTTCACATTCAGAATCTCTGACAGGGGCACCGGCTTCAGGTCCAGTTTCTCTGGTAGTGGTCACCGCTAATGAACCCAACTCAACCGAATACAGGGACTTATTAGGGTATATCGCAACGAAGGTTACGACCGAAAACCTTTCGGTGCATGTCCTCCACGTGCGATCGATTAGCGGTGGATCATACAACGCATACGTCAACATGGCCAGATTTTTCGCACCAACTTCCCAAGTGGTCCTATTTCCCGACGACATTCCCAATCCCGAAACCTCGAGCCACGCGAGCTGGTTGGACAAATTGCCCGTCGAAATAACCCATCCGGTCGTCTTGGGCAATGGGACTCACAAGGCGTTTTCTTTGAGACCGCTCTCACCTGTCGTTCTCCTGAGGGACCACCCAGTTTGGTGTACCGAGCGTTTTTATCTCTTCGGATCACGTACCCTGGACTGGGAAGATTGTCTCTGGCAACTGTGGCTCGAAAGTGCAGGAGATGCAGCTTCTATCGCTGTACCTCACGTCGTAGGCGGTCCTAAGAGCACGACTGCACCACTGGTGTCGTCTCATACGGTGAGCTTGGTGCACAATTCTGTGCCGTGTCTTGTAAATAATTCCCTGGATTCAGATGAAGACTCGGCTGCGCTGGAGCACTAGATACAGGACCGAGGCATGTGTGCTCGCCATGAAGAGAGCGCAGGCACTCGATTCCTTGACGAAGCTTGAGAAAAGACACCTGCAATGGAGGAAGAAGTTCTGTCGTGAGGTGGTCTGCTGGTCTTTCCGATCTTTTTTGTGTCGACAATGCTGACTCCGTCTCTCCCTAGACCGTAGGGCCTGGCGCCATAGAAGTGTCTTGAAGATTCATGCAAGCCCGCTTATTGATGCCGTGTCCCCGTCGATTCAATTGGTCGTTCCGTTTGTTTGTGATGAACTCTGTTACCTGGTTCCAATCCATGTGTACTCGTCCCAGCTCACTCATATGTTTCCTGCAAGTATTCCCCGAGGAAACAGCGAAGGAACTTGGTGCAATCACTCGTCATGCTTGAGCTAACTGTGTCAAAGGATGATAATCAAGTTTTCGAGCTTCTGCTTCCTCGTCATCCACGTCCATTGCAGCTTCGCGGTTGTCCTCAGCTTCGTCCTGATACGTCTCCCAGATGGAGTCTAGCTCAGGTCCCTGGATGACCAGTTCAAGTAGGGGTCTAGCGATCTCTGCCTTCCCTCGTCAATAAGCCCACTCAGACTTGAATGGACGACAAACCTGCAACTTGGACCAATCGCTGCCTGTCTTTTGCATCAAGCCAATAAGGGGAGTTCGCGTAACTGAGACGGCCAAATGTTAGAATGAAGAAGTGTATCAATCCACCGTATGTCTTCATTGGCGCGCGGTATAGACGTTCGCGCAAGTTGAGTGTCGAGTCTTCACCTATGACCAGGTGGTGGAGGAGCAATGTCGTGTGATTGATCATGCAGATTGTTCTGTCGTACCAACATCGGCTGTTAGAACGCGTCACTGACGGAAGGTGTCAAATACCTTGAGGCAGCCTGAGGATCATTCGAGAGCACCTCATCCTCGTTCCAGATCCGCGTGACCAAATGATACAGGTAGAAGACCATCGATGGGATCAGCTCTTGGGATTCGACGAGTAGTGTATATGCGTTTGGGTGCGCAGTCGAAAGCATGCCAAAGAACATGATGATGTGACTCTTGAGCTCGTCTGCCTGTGATACTACTGCAACCAGGAACAGGACAAGGAGATCTGGAAGACATACCTCTGGTCCTTTGCGGTCGGTATCTGCGAGGAGGGAACATGCAAGATCGATCTGTGGCAGATGTGTGAAGTCCGGGGGCTTTACATCGTTTCCCTCCTGTTCAAATTCTGGAAATGACAATAACGAACGGAACAGAACCCGTCCTGAAATACTGGTGACCAGGAGGTCACCAAAGATATATGGGGCGTACTTGTTGACAACCATAGAAGCACTCGCACACTCTCGATGAGAAACCACTGTGGACGGTTGGGCTGGAGCAATATCGTAATTACAGAGGGACTCAGTGGTATGGCGCTTAACCTGGACGACGGTCAGCAATTAGACTCCAAGTAGAAACGCGGGCTCTCACACATCCTCGAGATCATCGGGAATTTTCAAAACGAGCACCTCAAGAAGGGATAATGTTTGTTTTCCGAGCGAGCAGAGCTCTGGCTGTTCTTGTTCGATGGCAGTATCGAGTTTCCTCAGCTGGTCTCTAATGATCTTGCACAGGACCCACAGCAACTGTGGGGTCTCGTCTTGCTCGGAAGTGCGCTGTGACATGAGGGGGGCATGGAATGAAGGCAACGTGTACGAAAGGTTAATGAGCAAGTTCAGGAGGGCAGTTAGGGGAGTTATCTGCAGGCGTTGAGTGGATGCACTGCATGTTAGGAAAAGAGGAGCTAACCAGATCGTTCGTTGCCAACAGCTTTGCAGTCTCACAAAGTGCGCAACAGACAGCTGTGGCCAGATGATTGAAGTCCCTACCAGGATGATTCGGGACGCTCGCAAGAATGTCGAGTATCTGCGTCAGTGCGGCGCTATACGACTGAGCTTGATCTGTATCTGCTATGGAAGCACCCATAAGTAACTGCAGTGTCGACATCTTCGACCCTTCTAGAATGTGTGTCAATATTGTGCGATGAAGCTATCATAAGGTCAGTCTGTGGAAACAAACAACGAGCGGGGCACGAACAACGCTGTTCCAGTCCTGGAGAGTTCCCACGTTCGCGATTTCTTCTTCGACAGGAGAAGGAGTTGTGGCTGGATTTGTCTCGTCCACCATATTTACATCATTGGGAATGTCAACATCGACAGGAGGAAAGTCGTCACTGTGTCCTGCGTCATCCACCTGGGCAAAGAACACGTCGGGCTGGAAGTTCTGGCTGGTCGGTCCCTGACGAGTAGGACTACCAAGCGGGGAAGAAAGGGGTGCCTGCTGGAAGTGACGTCCAGTGGCGACTACTACTGATCATATTGCACTCACAGAAATGATGTGTGGGGCCTTCCCTTTACCTTTGCTCCCTGCGACAACTTGCGAATGCGGAGGACCAGTCTGAAACCCCGAAGGCAAATTTCTTGCATCCGCAGATGGACCTTTCTTTGGCCTTTCGAAATCGGATATGACGCCGAAGCGTGGGCGACGAGGGCTTTCTGGAGCTGGGCGAGAAGGGCCTGCAACGCTTCCTTGGCCCCAGAACCGCGGCTGTGAGGGCACTGGCGAGGGCGTTGGTGCAACGCCCTGTGCAATCTTCTTAGGGCGAACTGATCCAGGAGGTTTACGCATAGAGGTCTCTAACTCGAGTTGCTAAGGGGATTCGATTATAATTCTCGGCAGGTCATGGACATCTCTTACTCTGAACGTGAATTCTGTCTTTAGGCGTTCTCTATCCGCTTCGTATTGCTTCTGTAGTAAAAGGTGTTTCGCATCAGCCTCCTCCTTCGCAGATTTTAGCTTCGCAAGCTGGGCAGAGTGCTCTTGAGCTGTCTGCACGAACCATAAGGGCAATCAGCGAGGATTATTACTAAGAACACAACGTCCCAGCACCTTTTCTAAGCGTTTTCGGAGGTTGGTCACTTCACCCTCCTTGACAAACTTCGCGTTAAGAGTAGACTCCATCTCAGCTTGTGTCATTTCATTCTTTCTACGAAGCTGGAAGAAGTGTCTTGAATACACGTGCGAGACCGTTTTGAGATACAGTGCAACAATCGAACCTCTTCTATCTGTTGGAGCAAGTCTGCGACATATGCGTCAGAGGCTGTCGTGGGGGCTCTCTTACTGACGTGTTGGTGAGGGTGAGACCTAGACTGGGACCGAGATACACCTTGTGACGGCGTGGGAGGTTGTGAGACACGTATGCCGCGTGTAGAAGGAGGTGGTCGAGCAGGAGGCTGAACTCCTCTTGCGGGACCTGTCGCGGAATGATCGCGCACTGGGGGTACAGACCCACGATATACGGATGCGGCTGAAGGGGGCCCTCTCCCTGCTTCAAGCTGCGTGACAACAGGCGGTCCAGAAGCTATGCGCGGCCGGGTGCTGGATCCAGAGGCAGGTCTCTGCCGATCTTGAAGTTCATAGGTGCCATCATGTCGGATGGATACATCTGGTAGGTCCTCCGTGTCGTCGAGAGTGCCCGAACGGTAAAGGATTTTGGCGGGCTGGCATATCGTAGTTGTCTTTTGGCGTTTTGCGGGGGGGCCTACATCTTGTTGAGTTTGGCTTGTATTACGTTTAAACTTGGATTCTTCCTCATCTAGGACTGCGAGCGTCTGGTCATCGAGCACCAGATCGTCCGAGAAGTAAGAGTCGTCGGAATCGTGCATGAAAGCACTAGTTCCACTGCTTCTACAGGGTTGCAGCTCAGATCTCAGACTCCAAGTTGCTGGCCGTAACAACGCGCAACTTGAAAACGAAAGCCCATCATGACCGCAGGCTCTACTAGTCTAGTTACCTAACTTATTGCCTTCCAAGGCAACAAAGTCCCCTATGTCGTTTGATGAGTCACTTTCACTACACTTGTGTGCGATTCTGAGTTATGGAAAGCACGTCAACCATGAATCTTGATTGTGGCTGCTCATGCCAACATCGTGAGGACGTATCTCATCCAACCATGAGGTACTTCAATGAATTGCAAACACTGGCAGAAGTTACGGCACTGCCTGCGAATAGTACAACCGGGTAACATCAAAGAAAGGCACCATGCATGAGAATTGTCTACGTGAGACGAAGAGTGTAGGCATCAACCTCGTAGCACGGACCGGCCGGGATCCTAAGGCGGTCTGTGAAGATAGCAGATGTCGGACGAGAGGCACCCTTGGGACGACTGGCATCGGCAGTGATGATGAGTATTGGTCTTGACCAGAAGCGCAAAGCCGGGAAGTGAATGCGGATGTCCGCTGTTATCGCCACAAAGCGAAAAAAATTGCAGTGATTGCGATGAGCTAGTCTGTGCTTGAGTTCGTGCTGGTGATAAACCAACAGCTCGTTAGCTAACATAACGAATCTTGATTGCGCCACCGCGGCTTCGGTTTTCCAGGGCTGCCCAAAGGAATGTCATCAAACTATTCAATCATCAGACACGATCGGAAGAGTACCTTTCAACTCTTCGACCTCTTGGCTCTGCTCATAGTTCAGCACCAAACGTTTCAGGTGTTGCTGTTCTACTTTGTCCTGAAGTTGTGCCGACCGAGTATGCACTGCGAGAGCTGACTCCGCAGGGATGGGTAGATTTCGCGTCTGTACAACAGGTCAATCCTAAAAGCAGCGCCGACCATCGTTTGAAATACCTGTTGCTTATTCCCTCTCTTTGTGATAATAGTGAAATTCATCACCGACTGGCCATTCGCCCCATTAGCCTCGCCATCTGCGTCTGCTTCGTTGTCGTCGGGACGCTTCTTTCGAGAGCCAGGAGCCAACACAGCGGAGTCCCACCAGGCCGCCTTCTTGTCAATTTTTCTCGACTCAACGGAGGATTCTGTGATGATCCTGGCAAGCTCCTTTGCAAAATCTGCATCTGCTTCCTCTGAAGGTCCGAGGTGCTCCTGAGCGGATAGTACAACGACAGGTTCTGGTGATGGGGCGCGGTCCTCGTTCTGCAATAGCTGTTCTGCATTTCTGCCCCTGAACTCGAAAGACGACGCTTACCGCGGACTCCTGGCCAGTCGTGTCCTCCTCCTCTTCTTCGTCTTGCTGAGGTCGTTCACCATCGTCTTCGCTGTCATCACCGCTCTCACCCTCGGGTGCCACTGCACAAGGGCGATGGTCAGCCAGAACAGCAAATGATATGGTGATATCTTACAGCCTGCGTTCTGCATGGCGGTGTTAAACATCTCATCGACAGCTATTGCAGCTTCCTCGACAGACTTCGGCATCGTGAATTTGGGTCGGATGGCCTGAACAGGGGTGAGATGGCAGTTATGTGAAGTAAGCATCCCCTTTTACCTGTAGGGAGTCTGACAACATAAAATCAACGTCCATGGGGAGTTCTTCCTTGCAGAGAACATAATACTAGGTGCGATGTGAATATTCTTGAAGCATTGAAGCATGTGAATTACTCGCCTGGAAGAACATCAGGAAGTTGTCCATCTTCCTCTTCTGACTGCCCCTGTCAAAACACATGCCTACAGTGTCCAGCATAATGCAAACCAGGCGTATCCTGAAAAAGTCATCCGGCATGTCAAGTATACAGGGTTGACGAGGTAACGGCTGGCCATCGGCTGTCAGAGCATGTCAGAGCACTGATGCGGGACCAAACGAAAAAAGCAAAGAAAAAAAGAAACTGACGATGTCCGAACGTCACGAGCATCCATAATGTATCAAAGATCAAGCTAGAGCCCACCAGGCGGTAGATGTACAACTCTCCCAGGTACTTCATTGTTGCTACCCTTTGCTGGTTTGTGCTGTACACGTTTTGTTCCAACCCCCGCCGAATGTCTTCCAGCAACTGATCCATGACGGATATGGCGAACGCAGGATGATAACGTTGTAGGTCGTACGTCAACATCGCAAGCAGACTGACATGGCTGTACTTAATTTTCCACGGCTTCGTGAAAACCTTGTGTAGCGAGCGCTGTACAACTGGATCGTCCCAGTCCAGTTTCCGAATGAGCTTCAGCACTTTGTCGATAGTTTTCTTGGCAAGGATATCGTATATGAGGTGGCGAATGAAGAGCTCGAGTGGGGTCCGCTCCTTCTCTATGCGCGGAGCACGTTCAGGCGGATTGCACTGTGCAGGGGTCAGTAGTCTATCTCGGGCTGCCCGGTGAATGCGAACCTGGTAATAAGCGTTCTCAAGCAGAAGAATTTGCCTCTGGTCGAGATGTTGCATGCTTTGCTTGCGCCTCATAAGCTCGAGCTACCAATCATTGAATTCTCTGCGAAGTGGGTAAGAAGGCGAAAAGCCTACCATAGTGCTAAACCTTTCTTTGGTGTCTTCGCTTCTCAGCAAAAAGCGGCCGCATCCTTCAAGTAGAAGAGCGATGTTTTCTACGTTGGTGCCCGAAAAATCGTCGAGACAGACTTTGAACATGTGCAAAATTAGGTGTGATGGCACAATGCAGAACTTTGTCAAGTTCGACAGAAAGACAATGTTCTGAAAACAACGCCATTAGATGGAGACTCCGTCTACGAGTGAGATGGTCAAGTATACCTTGATTCGAACTTCAGCAAGTTCTTTGACGACATTCTTTTTTCGCTGTAGGTAGCGGAACTCCTCATCCAGCTTCGAGATAACGGTTAGGTATCTATCCTAACGAATTCGCTGAGTCTGGGGAACTCACCGAGGCAACGAGCTCAGACCCAATGTCTGGCATGTACTTGCTTAACGTGGCGACAAGCCTGGAATAATGAGGAAGGAGATCGGACCGGTTTTTTGGAACAGTGGTCAAGAACTAGTCACATTTATCAACCGTGCTAAGAAACAATCGGTCAAAAACCTACTTTCGTTAGCCTTTTCCTGGCAGCCTTCGAATTCAGGAATGCGAAGTCCACGGCGGCCTGGTCAATCATCGCTCGATTGGTAGCATCAGGGAGGCGAGCAAGGAGGGCGGTAAGCAGCTGCGACGGACCCTGGGGCGCGAGTTGGGGAGATAGCAAGGGGCTAGACGGTTTAGGAGATGCAGGTGTGGGTGTAATCGCGCTGAAAAATTGGGCACGTATGTTCTGTGAGATTCTTTGGTAAGGATCCATGAAGTGAAAGTGACTTTACCCATCTCCTTCTTCATCCGCGCCTCCTGATCGATCCGAGGGCTGAGGAAATCCATTGGCATGCGTCTCCCCATTGACTTTGAGCCCCTCCAGCTCTTCTTCGAGTTTTTTCGCCTGCGCTTCGGCTTTCTCCTTCTCGACCTTCTCCTTCTCGGCCTTCTCTTTCTCCTCATCGGCCCCCTTGTCACCCTTTTCCTCCGATTCAATACCTAGAACGCTTTTGGGCACGAAGTCTTTCAAGTCTTGGATGTCTTCAAAGAATTTACGTTCCTCCTCGTCCTCCCACTTGCCACTAGTAGACATGACATCATCCGACTCTTCTCCGAGGATTCCAGCTGCATTTGATCCGATCTGGATAGAGTCTGACTTCTGGGAAACTGTCGGCAGCGACGGCATAGGAAGGTATAGCAGTTCGGAAAGGCTGGAAGCTAGAATGTTAACAAGAAGAGCAATGTGCGATGACTTGTGCATACGTTTGGCAGCTTGCGAGGAGTTTTTCGTATCCTTTCGTCATTTTCTCGTATGCCTGTTGCCTATCTTCGAATATTTCGCCAGAGCGAATGTATGCTTCATGATTGCGGCGATCTTGATCTTGTAGACGCTGTAATGATAAGTTGAACGTGTAAAATCAGCGCGGGGTTCCAGACATCGCCGTACAGCAGCGAGACCACATACTTTATGTTCGATGACCAGTTTCTTCGCCACATTATCAAAATACCCTTCACACATGCGCTTGAACCGATCACGTATGTCTTGTTCCACCAGTTCTTCTTCTTCATTCAAAAGAGGAGGAAAGGCCCCTGAAGTTTCACCTGTCGCAATCAAGGACAATGTGCCTGGTTCTGCATCGCTCGGTATCTGCTTTGCTTGTGGGGGCATCAACCCGAGATATGGCCAAGCATACGACTTTAGGAATGTTGAAAGCAGCGGAAGAGAAGATAAACTAGGGTCATTTGACAGCTAGGGCACGATATATCGACCTCAATGCACGCGATGTAGATAATCTAACTCACCAAATCTTTGATGACCTTCATGATCCACTCACCACCGCTCCTGGTGGGAGAGTCCTTAATGACGCCTACGAGAGCAAGCTCAGAGCACACTCGAAGGACTGGCCGCTGCCGAGAGACTCTTGTAGCATCTTCTTTCTCTCGCTGATCGGGGGGGAGAGCAGAGAGAGCTGCCCTTGAGGGAGCGGCAATTGCAGAGGACAGGAAGTTTACAAAAACAGGAGTAAACGATGTGGGAAATCGTCGGTGTAGAGTGCAAATAACCTGGAAGTGCATCAGTATAGCTACGAGCTGCCCACGGTCGGGCAGGTGACTCTCACCTCGACCGCAGCCCAGACGTCTTTCTCCGTTCTACATCGCGCTATGCCTTCCAGCGCAGCACCTGCTATCTCGTCGATGTATTTCTCGAGCGAAAGAGAGTCTATGTCCTTGATTATTTGCCCATGGTTGTCTGAACCGATTGATTGACGCATGCGCTTGATGAGCGCGGTGTGGCGCTTGAGAGAGGAGTCGTGCTTGGACGACTCTGTTACTGTTGTAAGACATTTTTAAAAAAGCAGTATTTCCCGAGTGTAGGACTTGCCTGTGTTCTCTAGGGAGAGGTTTGACTCCTTGAGCTTCATCCGCCTTGTGAGGCGAACCTTCTCCTCTTCCACCTTGGGTAAGGATGAGGTATCCATATATATAAGTGTTAGCGGTGAAGATTCCGGACGGGGAGACTGGTGGTTCAGGGATAAACAACTTTGTCCCCGCTGTTGGGCTTGATTCAGATGGTGGCGGCAGCGTCGGGGAGTGTGCCCTTCATGCTCAAGGATTACCCTTTTTGGATAAAATAACACAGCCTCCGACGTTGAAATCACTCGTTTCCATCGAGACCTATTATTACTTACAGCAAAGCCCTCCGGGCAACTCCCGGCCCCTGGGCAGTCTCTCGATCTTAATTGCATACAGCGATAGATACCAATTTATTCCAAACCTTTTTTTTGCGCTACCACATCCTCTGTTCTCCCGTGCAAAGCCTTCAGAATCTGGGCGATTTGTTGAAATTTCAATGACCGTTCATCACGACGCACCTGATATGCCTTGCAAGGGTGAAAAAGGTGTAACTTAGAGCCCATACGGAAACCGTCTGATGACTGTGTGTCGATGTTATGGCAAAAGACAAGCCGTCGGCATGGAGTACGTGCTCCAGCGGAGACTGAATATTGTAGAACCTTGTTCACCATACACTATTCAGTCATGATCAACTCGAGGGATCTCAATCAGATCCCTCCACAACAAATCCTGTTGTTTATCACTCTTGCCATCATGTGTGTACAGCAAACCATCATTATCATGATCCAGGACGAACCCTCTTCAGGTACTACACCAGGAAAAGCAAACTGGGTCTCAGGTGGGGTGTTGGCCCTGGTCAACTATTTGCATGAACACTATGCAGAATGGGGAGATACTGGTACTTCAAACTATTGACATATACCTCAGCTGCCCTTGCCATTGCTCCCCTCCACAAAATTGGTCCTGTTAAGACTGGCTCCATGTGCAAGATAAAGTGGAAAGTGGTATGTTCATCATTGCAGACTCTCAGTGATACACATATGTACTGATGGGCAAAATTATAGCTGAAATGGATCTACAATGCCATTGAGACCTATTGTGGTCAGTCAGGATTCCACTGGGATCACAACCATGGTGGAAAGATAGAGGGTGAGGCTGTGCAGGTGGTATGGAACAAGTATATCTCAAGGAAGGCACATCACACTGGTATCAAATTAGTATACCAGACACTAATAGTGTTGAAAACAGGGAAATGACATACTGAGGTCATTCCACAACAATGGATGGGAGTTCTATGAACAAATCCACAATATCTTTCCTTCAGGTGGTGCCCAGGGTGCCAATGTTTTTCAGGGCACTGTGTCTCAGGCCACCAGTGCTACTATGCATCATCAGGAGAACAGTGAAGTGATGGTATAACCAGATGAATCTTACAAACTGTCATATTCCATGCCACGCAAGTCAACTCCGCTTCTCCGGAGGACACTCCAGACCAAGTCTGCTTTCTCTGCCCTCTGTTTCTCTGTTTCTCTGTTTCTCCGTTCCTCTGCATTTCCGCCTTCTCCTTAACATTCCCGTTCCTGTGCCTTGATTCCTTATCATTCACATCTTTGACTGACATTTGACATATCTAATGTTTCCACCTTCCGAATAATCCAATTTCTGACATTTCCCGACGTTCTGACATTTCCCGA
>KN824938.1:0-49771 GCA_000827395.1 Paxillus rubicundulus Ve08.2h10 | reverse complement strand
AATCCCATTTCCCCTCTGTTCCTGTTCCTGTCCCCTTTATTATCATTAGCGAGCGCTTCTCTGCCCACTCCGCTACGTATATATACCTAGTTTTCACTTCGGATTCCTCAGTCATTCTTTGCCCCTCTTTGGCAGCGGCTGAGGTGAGTTTACTTTATACCTATTTACTACTCCTAGCTAATCCCTAGTAGTCCATGCAATCACTGCCCTTTTATAGTTTTTGACAATTCTTAGCAAGCACTTCTCCACCTATATATATACTTCTTTTTCCTTTCAGACTCCTCAGTTGTTCTTTGCCCTCCCTAGGCAAGTTCCCTCTATACACATTTACTGCTCCTAGCTAAATCCTAGTAGTCCAGGCAATCCATGCCCTCTCATAGTTTTGGTCAATAGGCACACCAGATGAGGTAAGGGAGGGAGACAAGATGAGGATGGAGAAGAAGGAGAGAAAGGGAGAGAAAGGGAGAGAGAAAAAAGAAGAGACAAAAGAAGACAGACAAGAAGATAAATGATGGACAAATGGTGACACAATGCACCATCACTGTTGACAGAATGACTTGCCAACATACCATTCTTGCTGTCTTAGTTTTTGTTTGACCACTTTGTACTTGTGATCTTATGCAATTTTTTGGTCAATGACATCAGTATGCTAAGTTCCATTAGCCATCAAGACTCATAAGACAGAGTTTGAGAGGCAATGCTCATCAGGAAATTGGGAAGGTGCTGGTATGACCAGACACCTCTTACAAAGACACATCAATATGATATGGAAGGATAAATACTTATGTACAGTTATCATCTACTTACCAGATTACCATCAGAATAGTGCTTGACTGATCCTCCAACACTAAGACAATTCACTGATAAGGTTATATAATCTCCAGTGGACATTATGAAGGTAGGTATGTCAGCATTTATCATCTGATATACAATCTAGCATTCATCATTATCATATATTCATCATAATTTAATGGCTTTGAAAAAGGAATGTCTAAAGTTGTCATGATGTCATGATGTGGTAACTCTGCTTGCTGACTGAACATACTTCACAATGGTGTGAAATGATATTCCATGATATTTCACTGATTGAACTACTTCACTCTGATGCTCAGCTACATACCCTTGCCATGAATATTGTGAATAGTCTTGAAACCAATCAGAAGCATGGGAAATAATTTGTAAGTACTGCACAGTACATGTTATATAGATAGACTCACTCTCTGCTGCTATTCAAGTTTCTTCACTCTTGTCCTCTGGTTTCTTCCTCAGAGGAAGAGCTGCTAACCAAGGTGAGTCCAACAACATGTGTGAATGAGATTGTACATGTTTTTTTCTCCCTAATTTGCACTTTTTCTGTGTGTTTTTCTTTCTTTCCTAAGTACACTGGTAGTATACAGTGGAAGTCTAGTCTCTGCTTGACGAATAAAAATAATTTTAACCTATGAACATTGTTCATGAACATGAACACGAGTGAAGTGATGTTCTGATCTTTAATTTGTATTTTTATTTGTTGGACATGGTTTCAAAAGATATTTCCTAATACAAATGATGATTTCAAATAATAGGTGTAAGTATGTCAGAATAGACCCACACATGAAAAACACTCTGGGAGTGTTTTTCATTGCAGTGATGACAGCCATCATCTTGAGTCATCATAGTGATTTATATGAACTCCTTGATAGTTTTGATCTATGCTGTCATCACACCCAGAGATTAGATAGCATTACCAGAATGTGTATCATTCTGATGCCAAGTATGCACTTTTTATAATAGGTAATGTCAAATAATGGTATATCATTTTGTGGACAATTTCCTGATGGGTAAATTTACCTTTCGATCCTGGTGTTAACTTCTCCAATCAGTCCTTCAAGTTGTCTCAGGTGTAGCCAGCTACAAAAAGCATACACCAGTTGTACACCGTAATGGTAACTGCAACATGTAGTATACGTAAGTCGCATCCGTCCCTACACCACTTCCAAAATCTCTTCGGCTCTATAATTAGTACTATTCGTAAGGTTGTCCATCGATTCCTCAGGTCTCCCAAACACAATGTTCTCGTCAATAAGTGTTAGACGGTGGGAAGTTGCGCCAAACCCGGTGTCAATGTGCCCGCCTACAATGCGGGAATGCCCCTCCCGCACGCTGAGAATGAGGCGGGCTGGAAGTACGGCCGATGAAAAACTAGAGATCATGGCCATCATGATTGGAGCAAGTCCCTCCACTATCGTGATCCCTGGCCCGCTCAACAAATAGGTGATGTTGGTGAATAAAATACTGGTGGGAAGGGGGGAAAGATGAAGTCAGTTTCTTATGGAGCAAAGGCTCTGGGGAACGACATACGCAGCAAAATACATCACACTTCCTTTTACCAGCAGTCCCAGATACCGGTTTGGCCGCCATCGCCTGATGGCTTTGTGCATTTGCAGCGACTCCCTGGCGAACTGAGCGACAGCGAGACCGCAGAGGAGCACGTTAAAAATACCACTGGGAAGGAGGTAGTAATATATGTTGAGGTTAGGCGACTCTTCAACAGATAGCGTGCATATTGTGATGTCGAATATCACTTTAAAAAGGTTAATAAATTGTATTTTAGGCTCGAGTTCAACATACCTGACACATTGGTTTCTGCGCTTTTGAAAACGAAGCCGGTGGCGACGAGGTCCACGATAATCGTGAGGATATAGCTTACGAGAAGGATGCCAAGGACCATCCTGGATGCGTGGTAAATGGCATATACGCGGAGGACCATTACCACTACAAGTGCCATGAGCGCGGAAACGAGCGAGGTACATGCAACTTACAACTGGCGGCGACATTGGTGAGCCGGCTGCCCCAGAGCAAAATTTTAAAGAGGGCTGTGCCTTTTGGAATCCACACATCAGGTATCATCCGAGTGTCACTGGATACACTCACACCTGTGTCGTCCCGTTTCAAAAAGTTATCACTGACGAGGTACAATATCACACATACATCTGAAAGGGGTCTCGTCAATCATCGACGAATTGCGCTGAAGGAAAAATGAAAACGAACAGTAATGGTCCCCGCCATCAAGGTACTACCATCTTGAAGGGCAACCATTCAGTTTGTGTAGCATCGAATTGGCTTTCTTGTGCTTACAGAATGCTGATGTGCTATGCAACACCTACGTCAATATTTATAATGTCTACCCCAATAGTTGCTGACTGACATAGAAATAGCGGGACCCAGATAGCGGACCTATGACTGTACTCAATGTGAGTAGCTCGGTCCATGGAAGATATCACATACCAGCAGGAACAACGTGGACATCGAGGTCCATGGCCTTTTCTTGTGAGGCATCAAAGTGTGACCCCAGAGGGAGATATTGGAGTTGACTGACCCAGACATAGTCTACCTTTGCACATCGTGAGCACACATAATTGGAATTTGACGAAATATATGCACATACCTCTCGCGGGAAGGTGAGAACTCGAAATATAGACATCAGATGACATTTAAACCGAGAAAAGAATTATCATTCACTATAATCGTGCGCAATGGCAGTTACCAATGCAGCTGTGATCGTAGATTAGTTTGTTCAACTCGAAGAAACGGAGGGCCATACCGCACAAGTAATTGCCAAACTGAAAAGTTGCAAGGATGGACTGGAGATCGCTATCCATGATAGCGTACGAAGGAGCTTCAGCGAGAGTGATAGAGGTAAGGGGATGAACTGCGGCCCCTCGAAGCCTACAAAGCGAACTTGAGGGGGACTGCAGCATAGCCCCTGCTGCTTTTGTCCTTTGTCGTAACGATCATCAATCCAGCAACGACTAGTGAATGTCGGCGTGGACGTCAGGTATCCCTTCGATATTTGCTTACCAAAGCCGTAGATTGGCTGGATGTCCAGTGGGAGCAAGAATCAGTGCGACTTATGTGACTGACGATTTTCTTATCCTCCCAAATTCTGGACAGGAGATGGCTGGACGATTTCCTGGTGCATATCTTGTCGCTTGCTTGCGACACCGGACTGTCGGACATGTACACCCTCAGCGCCTAGCACTGCAATAGTACCTACACTAAAATTAACATTCTGCGGAACACCGGATCTGCACGCGAAGTGCGTGCTGCCTGCCTCCACTTACTGACATACTCGATATCTTCTCACCCCCCGAATATACATAACCACAAGTGGCGTTTCCTCCAAGGTTTAAACGTTCAAGCTTCAGTGTTTCAGTACGGCTTGGAATGACATGACTTGCAGTGTCACGTATTTCGCCTGTGCCAATCAAGAGCAGTGCTTCTGGAACCCAGCCACACTTCCTGACAAACTCGATTTACATAACCACGAAGGTGATGCCAGAACCTCCTCTAGTTCGTAAGAGCAGTGTCTTCCAACGACGTCTAGGCTCTAGAGCTCGACGTGATGAAATTGTGCGTCCTACTGTTGAGGGATAGTTCCACGGAACTTTCTTCATGACCGTGGCGGAACTCCGTTGCAATAACGTGCTGGTAGTCACTCACCCAACTCGAGCCAAATTTCCTCCTGGTTTTGGTCAGTGCCTTCAAGCGTGCAAAGACGCCCCACTACATCGTTCATTGGTGGTCATTGAATAGGGCGGCCACGGGCCACTGCAACGCGAGAAAATAGAAGCGAACCGCTTTTCAGCGAAAGGAACGAGGGGGTTATTGTTCCTCGCACGAGTGTGGTTTCCTGAGTCTCGTTAATCCTTTGTAACTGTTCGATTCGCTTGTGAGTGTCATCAAGCACATCTCATTGCAATAACTTGGGCAATATAGCCGACCGGTCTTCCGCCCCCAGCAAGCAGTTGTTCAAAGTTCCTGCACCCTGAGTCGGAAACAGTTCTCTCTCCCCGCCATCACTATCACTTAGCGCATTCCGTTCGACGCTCACCACGCCGCCTTCTCCATCTACCACTTCCCTGATGGTGGACGTGAGGAGGGACTCTTCGAAGGAAGTAGGATCCGCCAGAAGGGACGGGTCCATTGCTAATCCTTACACTCCTCCAGAAGTCTCTTCACCTCCGTGATGGTCGCCAATGTTCTCTATCGGCACCTCAGGACTCGCAAACACGATGTCGTTCTCGTTAATGGATGTTAGATGGTACGAAATTGCGCCAAACCCGGTGTCGATGTGCGCACCGACAACGCGGGAATGGAACTCTCGCACACCGAGAATAAGACGGGCTGGAAGTATAGCCGTTGCAAGACTAGAGACTGCAATTAGCAGGAGCAGAGCAAGTCCCTGCAGTGACACGTTCCCAGGCCCGGTGAATATACAGGCAATGTTACTGGATAAAATCCTGGTAGGGAGGTCGAGAAGGAAGTAAGGTCAATCAGCAACGGCCATGATGTGGAGTGATATTGTCTTGCCTCATAGTACGGATTGGTCGCCAGTCTAACCTGTAAGCACTGCCTGGCGCTTGGCCAGAACACTCAAAAAAGTTGTGCAATGGCTTTCCCACAAGGTCGTTTGCAGAGCATTTGTTGTTTCCGTCTGAGAGAACCCTTCCCCCACGGTAGTGGGAGTTGGGGATCCGCTTCTGAGTGTTATCAAGCAGAATTCATTGCAATAACTTGTGCAAGATAGCCGACCGATCTTTCGCTGCCGGCAAGCAGCTGTCCAGAGTTCCAGTACCTGGAGTCGGAAACAGTTCTCTCTCGCCACAATCACTATCACCAAGCGCATTCCGTTCGACGCTCACCACGCCGCCTTCTCCATCTACTACTACACTGATGGTGGACGTGAGGAGGGGCTCTTCGAAGGAAGTAGGATCCGCCAGAAGGGACGGGGTACTATGGCTTGCGGGTAAATAGTTATGATCTCTACGGATATGATGTGGGAGCCACTCACCTCCCTCCAACACAACCAAAACTAAGGCCTACCACCATCCGGCTCGTATTCAAACTCAAGGGGACGCGGACGGCACGGCTGCACATCGTTCCGGAAGTGGTGGGATCGAAGGTGGCCTGAGGTAGGGTTGCTGATGATGTGATTAGTGAGAAGTTAGAGGGCAAATGGCCGAGGTAACAGAGGTGAATGTCCCAACGGAACCTGAAATCAAAAATAGAGCACATGAAACGAGGGACACTTACTATTCCCCAAAGCAGCCACCATGGCTAACAATGCCGCATCGAATGCGTTACCATCATAATTTATGCACGTCGCGTCGATGTACAGACACCACACCGCTTGACCCGAAGATATGACAAGTGTGCTCAGGGGTAATATGTTTGAGCTGCGTAGACGAAAGCGGTTCAAAAGAGCTGAGGTATTCGCCGACAGTATTGGACACAAAAGTGACGACAAACCTAATAAGCGCCTCGTTCAATCTCTCGGAAAGCACTTGAGCTTCCTCCGAAGGTGGACCTGGCTTGAACTTGGGCGAACAGATCGCCGGAAGGTCAATATTTGGAACTAAACATCTCCAAGAACACGAATAAGAAACATTGAATTGTGATTTAGTTTGACAAATTAATAATAAATGTCGCGCAGGAAACACTGCGATCATGAATAGATACACGACAAAAACTCACCTATAAACCCAAGATCGGGTGAATCCAGCTCTGGTTCTGCTATCTCAGCCTTGACGCCACACACTATGGTCGTTCCGCCCATTCTTACGAGCGCAGAGCCGTCAGCTGTTGATATCGACCCTGAAAATGTAGTGACGTGTCAGAGAAAAACGCATGCTTGCGCTGTAATACAACCATCTCGCTCTACACCCCTCTTCAGAGAGTCATACAGCAAGAGACAAAGAAGGCCCAGAGATAGAAACACACCGACGTTGACAAACACATCCCTCCACTCGCCAGGTTCACGTCCGTCGGGTCTAACGCCCTCCGCAAGGAAACGGTCGAGATAGGCATGAGGGTGTAAACGTTGGAAGATCTGGGCGCGCAGGGCATCAGACTGGGGGGCTTGCTTCGCTGCTCCGGCTTGTGGTTGCGAGATTTGTGATTGGTTTGCAGCGACGGACATGAGGACGAGAAGGAAAATGACCAGAACGACGGTGAGTTCGTCGAGGTGGAGGGTAAAATCTGGGAACCTCCTTCTTGATTGGGAAGTGTTGGATCTGTGTTCATGATCACACCTCTATGCGCAAGTAGTACTAGTGAAACAGTTCGTTGTGATTCGTCTACTCCATTTCGTGAATTACTATACATACAAATGAGGGTGAGTAGTACTACAAATGTGTAGTCGTGGCAGTACATCCTATGAGATGCGGGTCATGCATGCACGGAGAGAAAACAGAAGAAGAAAACAACAGAAAAATACTGTGAATGATCGAAGGTACTGGTATAAGTTGCGAACTAGCCTTTAGTGGACCAAGTTATCCAAGAATGAATGCAAGATAATGAAAGAAAGTGATGGCAGAATGAAAAGTGGAAGTGAAAAAAGTTTTAAAAAAAGAGGGAGGCGCGGGGTCAATCGCGAACCCACTCCCCCCCACTCGCAAGCTTGGCGAAAAAGCCCTTGCGCTCCAAGAGCTCCTCATACGTCCCCTGCTCTACTACCTCCCCGCCATCGATCACTAGAATCCGATCGCACATCTTCATGACTGGAACCTTGTGGGTGATCATTACCGTCGTCCGCCCAACCTTGGCACCCTTGATCGTCTCCATGACCACACTTTGGTTGGCACCGTCCAGCGCCGAGGTGCATTCGTCGAGGATGAGGATCTTGGACGGACGTGCGAGAGCGCGGGCGATCTGGAGACGCTGAGCTTGTCCGCCAGAAATGAGAGCTGCGTTCTCGCCAATGGGAGTATCGTACCCCTGAGGTAACGACAAGATGAAATCATGCACGTTCGCAGCCCGTGCAGCGCGCGCGACGTCCTCCTCCTCCATGACCCCCACTCGACCATACGCAATATTCTCCCTGATGCTCCCGTCGAATAGGTTGGGGGTTTGGTTGACAATAGCGACGTGCTCGCGAAGATGGTGGACGTCTGTGGATCGGAGATCGTTAAGCCCGACCGAGATTTTCCCGGAAGTGGGCTCGTACAGCCTCTGCAGCAGAGCCGCAACCGTGGATTTTCCGCACCCCGAGGCGCCTACGAGAGCAACGCATTCGCCCTGTGCGACCCTCATCGAGAGGTTCGTAAGCACGGGGGTATCGGGGTTCGTGGGGTATGTGAAGCACACGTTCTTGAGCACTAGGTCGCCTTCGATGGGAGGGCGCATGATGCCTTGAGATTCGTTCGTCCCGTCCGTACGGAGGTTCACAAGTTGGAAGAGATCTGTCGTAGCTTGGACAGTCTTGGCAATCTTTTGAGTAAATGCCATGAGCTGACTGCCGATCGTTACGGTGAACACTACAAGGTTGAGAACTTGGACCATCTGGAGGTACGTGTAGGTTCCCCTGGCGATGAGGACTGCACCCACGTAGAAGAGGAGGGCTTCAGCAAGGTAGATCAGGGCAGAGGCTACACCGTATGAACAACCTTCGACAAAGGCTCCGCGGATGCCTGTCGAGAGGCAGAGAGAAGCAGCTTTATCGAATTGGGATTGAAGAACGGCTTCGAGGGACATGGCACGGATGCTACGAACGTTGAGGATCGACTGGGCAGCGGGAAGGGTCAGTCACGAATCCAGACTCAAAGAGATCACCGCGCAAACTTACCTCGTAATAAACCCTCGCAACCTCCTCCCGAGCCCTCTTATTCCGCACCTCGCACTTAGCCACCAACCCCGCCTGAATCCCCATGACGGCAACAAACACCGGTCCAATAGCAACGCCCACGAGGGTCAACTGCCATCCCCACACCATGGCCCAGAGAAGTCCCAATCCCATCATGGCAATCACGACCACACACTGGCCAATCACAACAGCCACCAATGTTCGAGCATCGTCAGCATCTTTGACGAGGACTTGGGTAATTGTGGCGGGGGAGTGTGAGGAGGAGTCGAACCATGATTTGTCTTGAGAGAGAACACGGAAGTAGGCGTTGTTGCGGAGACGGGTTACCCAGCGGATGGCCGAGGTTTCCATGAGGAAGTATTTAGAGCCAAGAAGCAATCCATCGATAGCCGCTATACCAAGGACAAGACCGCCGTAGGAGTTGATGATGCTAGCGTCTGCTGGGTTCGCAGAGACCTCGAACATGAGTCGAGAAAGAAGGAAAGAGAAGATCGGTGTCATGGCACCGCTAAGCAGACATGCGAAAAGACCCAGGAACAGAAGAGGTTTGGCTGGGATAGTGGGGTAGATAAGACGTAGAGTGGTAATGAGACCGGGTGTGGGAGGGTAGAATTCTGCAGCGTCGGGCATCTCAATGGTCTTGCCCTTCGATGTTGATTTTGATGTCTTGGACGCAGGAACGACTTGAACGATGTCATGTGCCTTCCTCGCGCGCCTCTCACGTCTTCCAGTAGCTTGTTCCGCGCTGCGCTGCAGGTTGGCTTTCTCCATGTCGAACTCCTCGTCGTCTTCGACCATTGGCTGGGTTGAAGTAGCCGAGGCAAATGGGGAACTGAACGAAGGCGTGACGGGCGTGAACTGTAGGCTCAACCGACGACCATCATACGCGCGTGCCGGAAAAGTGGGAGAAGGAATCAAGATCGACATGCTCGAAGGTCTCCTTGGTCTCCCAGCAGCACCACCCTCGAACTCGACTGCCTTATCGATGATAGGGGGAGCAACCGTGGGAAGGGCCGGGAGCTCATCGCAACTGTGGCCGTTCGCAGTCTTGGTTAACTCAGCAACAACATCGAACATCCATCCCCCGAGCGCCATTGTGACGGGGCGAACGCCACCGAGGGTAGGCGCGACACTAAAGTGCCGGTCGTGCCTTTGTTGCGTCTCGCGGGCCTCTTCTTCCCGAGAGGCAAGGATATCAGCAACTTCCTCGTATATGGGGGGCTGTTCGTCAGATTCGGTTGCGCGATCTTCGTCGTCGTTATCGGAGCAGCCGCCGTCACATACCATCCTCCCCCACTCCCCACCTGCTTTCTCGAGATCCCCCCGGAAACCTTGCTCAACGACGCAGCCTTCTCGCATAACGTATACGAAATCGTCAGCATTGACACTCGTAAGGTCATGTGTGATTATAATTGTCGTTTTCTGTGCACGTGTACGCCAAGCGCGGATCGCAGCAGTTGTTAGTAGACGTGTCGGAGGATCAAGCGCTGAGGTTGACTCATCTGTATGCGCACACACCGCGATCAGATGCAAATTACAATTAAAAGTAAAAAGTGGAACGCACCAAGAATCAACACCTCAGGATCCCTTATTCTCGCTCTCGCAAGCGCCAACCTCTGCCTCATCCCTCCGCTCAAGGTGACACCGCCTTCCTCCTTCCCATTGTCCCCACTGCCCGCCAACACCGTCTCGTACGCAGCCTCCAACCCCAACACCCAACCCTCCAACATCGCCACCCGACAGGCCTCCTCCACCTCCGCTCTCGTCACGTCCTCTGCTCGCCTCCCACTGCCTGCGGCACCGAGAGCGACATTCCAGTGGATTGAGCCCCTGAAGACTTGTGCACCGACACCCGCTGAGCCTTGTGTGACGCCTGCTACATGCCTCCGCAGCCAAGCAGAGTCGAGGTATCGCACGTCCTGTTCGTCAAGAAGTACTTCTCCTCTCCCGAGTTCTGGGGTATAATAACCGAGGAGAACCGAACCAAGAGTGGATTTACCACAGCCGGAAGGGCCCACGATAAATGTTGTTTCGCGGGAAGGAAGGTACATGTCGACATTCCGTAGGACAGGGACGGTGGGACGTGTTGGATATGAGAACGTAAGGTTGGTGAGGCTGAAGTCGCCCACGAAGGTGCGGGGCGTGATACGGCGAAGAGCCTGGACCTTTCGACGTTTGGTGGTGCGTACAGGAGATGTGTTGTTGGAGATGATGCCGGCAAGTTCTGCAGCTGCTGTTTTGCCCTTGGCCAATACTACCATGAGGGGCACCGCCATCTGCAAATTACTTGTGGCTATCAGGCAAGCCCAAAAGACACTCATCACATCGCCGGGCTGATTTTTCCCCTGCCGAACTAGGTGTGCACCGAACCAAAAGCCCTGGACGAACATCGCCATCGTAACAAACTGGCTGGTGCCAGCGGTCACACCCCAGATCGCAGCGAGAGATTTTACGGCAACAGCTACGCGTGCCAGGAGGGAGTGCTCGTAAGAAGCCGCATTGGCGGCTTTTACGGCACCAATGTTGGAGACTACGCGCGAAACTAGGGTAGCTGCGCGAGCTGTGAGGGTGCGTTCTTGTGCAAGGCGTGGGGATGCAAATACTTGGGAAAAACCTTGGATGAGGATAAGGAAGGGAAGGGCGGAAAGGATTATAAGTGTCAGAAGGGGAGACCAGGAAAATGCAAGGACGAGAGCCGCCAAAGTTGTAGTTAGATATTGGATAAGTTGGCCGGCCGCGAGAGATGACGCTGCTCGGACTTCGTCGGTTTCCCTACGGAAGGAATGCAATCAACACAAAGGATACTAGCGCGTGGCAGAACGAATTACCGAGCAAACTTGGCCATGAGACCGCCTGCACCGATGGGAGCACCCTCGCCACTGGCATCCTGCACATTGGCGGGGTCTTCGCTCCCCATCTGCCTATCAAACCATTCCATTTCCTTGTGAACAATTGCCTTGTAGACCATTTTTCTGAGTTCAACGACGTTGTATTCGCCTGTCCAAATCCACAAACTACTCGTGACGCTGCTCATAAGCAACGCGCCGATTCCAAGGGCGACGAGCTCCAGTGCAGCTAGGCCAACTCCGCGAAGGAGAGCGTCCTTGGCCGACTGAGGTGGATCTGGTGTGAGAGGGAAAGCGGCGAATGCATTAAAGGATTGGCCAATGACATAAGTCATGAAAGGCGCGAGTCCGCCTGCTGCGACTGATGACGCAACAGCGGGTGCAAGGAGGACGAGCTTGCGTCTGGGGGTGAGGAAGGAAAAGAGAAGTTTAATGGTCGGGGCAGGTGCTGGTGCTGGGGGGATATCGTGGGTAGAGGTGGTAGGAGAAGGGAGCGTGAATTGCGAATCACGTTGTTTGATATCGATTGAAGATAGTGATGAATCTGAATCGCGTAGAGAAGTGCGAATAGATGGTTCGGCATCGCGCCCGATTGATGGCTCGTGGTTGTTCATCGCTGTCGTGGACGACGACGAGCAACTGGCGCTCTATCGTGAGAGCTGGGTATGGAGTGAAGGAGAAGAGAAAGTAGCATGGACCACAGCGGATGAGTCTCATTTTTGTTGCCCAGGTGGGATGCACTTCGCTATTGTTCAGTTGCATTGTCCCTTGTGTGTTTGCCACGTGCAGAAACAATAAACATTTCACTTACGTAATGTTTATTTCAGGTACAAAGCCCTTGCACAAACAAACCACCGTGGGAATGCGCTCTTGGTGGGTCACAAAGCACCATTGTCCGCTGCTACACGTGTAGGAAATGCCTCAGAATCGAGGCCAGCGCACCCGACGGATATGTGCATGACGCCATCCGGTGATTCAGCCCATGCAGGACTGCTGAACCCGCATGTTGCACCTCGTGGACCCTTGACCTAGTCAAGGTCAATGCAACAGCTTCCATGATTTCCAAAGGGACTTATATTAGACAGATAACAAAATAATCTAAAGGTTTAACTACAATAGCCTATAATCTAGAGTTGAAGTACAAGAGTCATTAAGCATTATAATTACACTTGGTGTGAAATAATGTTGAGGGGGAATCACTGTACACTAAGTTGAAGGGGGGGATTGAGCACTTGGACACATAGGGAGTCGTGCAGCTGCATTTCGTTGACCAGCGCTGTCTCGCTTACATGCCAGAATGCCATGAGTGCCTTGAGGGACAGCACTGTGGGTAGGGAGAGCACTAAGTTTCAGTTAAAAAATCACCCGAAGTCAGTGGCATATGCACTGAAATTCAGTGGTTTGTCATTTGAGTTCAGTGACTTTCGAATCAATGAAAGACACATTCACTGAATGTCAGTGGAAAGTGTACTGAATCATTGGTGATTTTTTGTTGAATTTAAGGGCATACTAGCATAGATTTTCATTGGATCTAAAGTATTTGGAGAATTCAGCACATATTGTACAGAATACATCCAAGGCCAGAGGCAGAGTCACTACCCAAGGTGAGTCCATCACTGGTAAGTCCAATAAGTTGTGTGAATAAGATTGTAAGTGATTTTCTTTCTCTAATTTTCGCATTTTTGTAGTTTTCCAGTATACTAGTAGTCTACAATGATAGTCTAGATCTTTTAAGGAATGAAATCATTTTTCACCTATGAATATTGAACCTATGAATGTTGAACATCACTTTCAAAAGATATTCCCTGATATAAATGATCATTCCGGAGAATGGCTGCAAGTATGTCAGAATAGATCAGCAATTTAAACACTCCCAGAGTGCTTCCCATTGCAGTGATTACAGCCATGATCATTAGTCATCATAGTGATTTATATGAACTATTAAGTATGACTGATAGTATTTGATCTATGCTGCCATCACTGCCTAGAATTATATGGCATGATCAATGTGTATATCATTCTGATGCTTAAGTATGTACTTTTTATAATAGGCAATGTCATATATGGGCTTATCATTTCTTCATGATTCTCCTGATGGCACAGTACTGTTGGACCATCCTGTTGAAGAGGCAACACTTGGTGTGGCCAAGGTGACAAAATACAGTGAACTCTGGAACCAGAACACCAACTCCATATTTCTGGAAAGTCAGAGTTTGTACCTCTGCTCTGCCACCAGGCAGAACCACTCAGAGTCTCAGCATCCACTTGGAATCCATCCAGAACTTGTGCAGACTGTCATCACACTTTATCATTATATTCTTATCATCACTCCTGAGTCTCCAGGGACACTCCATCATTTCTTTACATTACTTAATTCCATCTCCTTCTTGTTCCTGTTCCTACTCTCCTGATTATTATTAGCGAGCACTTCTCCACCCACTCTGCTACATATATATACTCATTTCTTACTTCAGATTCCTCAGTCATTCTTTGCCCCTCTTAGGCAGCAACTGAGTCTGGGCAATCACTGCCCTATTATAGATTTTGTCATGAGGTAGAGGAAATGGAATGGTAATGGGCCAGAGGCCTTGACTGGAATGTTGCCTGATGTGCATTTTGACAAAAACTATAAAAGGGCAGTGATTGCCCAGACTCAGCTGCTGCCTAAGGAGGGCAAAGAATGACTGACAAATCCAAAGTAAAAAGTAAGTATATATATATATAGTGGAATGGTGTTAAGATTGGGTTCCTCCACACTGTCCAGAGTTGTTGGAAGAGCAGAGCAAACTTTCAGTTTCAACTTATACATTGTGCCCTTGTCCAAGTTCAGTCCAGTATTTATGGCAGAGCAGAGTGGCAGAATGATGGCAGAATGGAGTAGTCAAGGGAGGTCAGAGGGTCAGAGTGATGACAAGAAGACTAGCTTCAAGTATCAAGAGATGGACTCAAGGTGGACAGAGAAGAGGAGTGATCAAAGTCAATATTCAAACTGCAGAATACAAAGTACAAGAGGGGTTTATATACTACAGTGACAAGTAAACACAGAGGACACCAGAGTACCGGAGTTGGGCAGAATGTGAGTCAGAAGTATTGGAACAAGTCAATAGGAGTCAATGTGAGTCAAAGTGGAAATAATTGGAAGGTGAACTTATTAGAGATGTCAAACATCTGTCAAAGGTATGAATGATAAGGAATCAAGGCACAGGAACAGAAGTATTAGAGAGAAGCAGAAAGGCAGAGAAACAGAGAAACAGAAAGCAAACTTGCATATGTGCAGAAAAGTAGACTTGGTCCAGAGGAGCAGAGTTGACTTGCACAGCATGGGATATGACAAATGAGTGGAGAAGCACTCACAAATAATGACAGGGGATTAGGAACAGGAACATGGCAGGAGATGGAGTTAAGTGATGTAAGATAATGATGGAATGCCCCTGGAGGCTCAGGAGTAATGATAAAGAAAGGATGATAGAGTAGGACAACAGTCCACACAAATTCCAGACAGACCCTGAGTGACTCTGGGTGGACCCCAAGCAGACTCCAAGATTCCAAGTGGTTTCACATAGGGACAGAGTGGAGTCATGATCTCCAGGTCTCCAAGATTCTGGAGTTGGCATTCTGGTTCCAGATCTCACTGTACTTTGATCAGCAAACCAACCTTTTTCAATAGCCAAGCACACAGAGCCACAGCTGCACCACAGTGCACTCCAGATTCCCACAGTTGTCCTACAGATGATCCAGTAGTGTCCAGCAGCATATCAAAAAATATATCTCATGTTTTTTCTTAGGATACAACTACTAGATAATTATCCACCAAAAATGCATACAAATTATCGACTTGATCATAAAATTTGACCAGGTCCCATTCTTGCATCAGAAATAGCAGCATGCCATTGGCAAGTGCACCCACTGGTCTTGATGTTGATCTCGACTAGCTGGGTTTTGGGTTTGGGGCTTTGTATCTTCATGCAATCTATTTCACACTATCACAATTCCATTCCTGTTCTCATTAGAATACTGTTCCTGATTATGATGCTTTTATGTATCTCCATTTAAATATCATGTGCTCTTTGGTTCTATTGGATTTGTTAGGGACCTGTGTGCCTGGGGGATGAATAACAAGAAGTTGGCTACCTATATATCTTGGAGTGGCCTGGGATGATTTGGACAGCCTGGGACAGAGAAGACAGAGCTGGAACTCTGTCCAGTTCTGTCCAGTCCCAGCCAGGTGAGGGTTAGTTTGCTGATGTAGGACCACCCTCCCCTGGTTCTGAGGATGTGTTGGTGTTGGACTCGTCAGAATGGTATGTACTACTGAAAGTATTATCCTCACCAGTGTATGTTGACCACGACATGCACTATTCCGGGTCAGATGAAGAGACACGTTACAAGATGGACACTGAGTACTGATCATGTCTCACCAGAACTTCGTAATAGTACCGTGACCAATGTGCACCTACCAAAAGCAGTAATGAAACTTGGTATTCCGGAGCTCACAACTCTCGCAATAATATTCTGTGCTCGACGAAAGTTGTACATCAATACATCAGGATACTTTTTGTTCTCTACTATGTGTGTAGATTTACTCTCAACAAAAAGATAGTCAAAAAGTCAGAATCAGGACCCCGAGAGCGCAAAAACAGATACAATCGAGTGGTTCGTGTCAGGCATTCTTATTCTGCATGTCCCTGGTTTGAGGGACCAAAAAGTGTGGGGCCTTGCTGGGAATCGAACCCAGGCCACTTGCACTTGTGAATGACCCAAAGCAAGTATCGTACCTCTAGACTACAAGGCCTTGTTTAGTCTTCCCTCTGACTCAGATGAGAAGCCCAGACAGCTCGAGTGGCTGACACGTCCGTGTCTGCCACATATCATGTTCCCCCATCCAACAGTTCCTTCCGTTCGTTTCGTTCTTGCTTTCGAACATGCTTTCGTTCGGCGATATCACCCAGAGTCCCACCATTGACCACCTTGCTCCATGCCATGACAGCACACCTCGGGGGGCGGAGCCTATGTTAACTTTCGACGACATCCTCGGGATCGCACAAGAATACGAGCGCGCACACGGAGCCGTGCATATCTCCCAGTCCCAAGGATTACAGTCGGGGGGTGTTATGTCCTTGAAGCATATACTTGCTGCTATCCTACCCACCGAAAGCCGTGGTCGCGGTCCCGAGGATCGTCGTTGTGGTCTCGATCACGGTGACGAGTGTGTGCAGCTCCTATCGACACCCGCACCCGACGAGACATGGAAGTCGCCATGGCTTGAAGCACTCGAGGCTAGTCAGCCCCATCCACACCTCTACTCTCGGCCGACACACGAGGCGGAAGCATCCACCCACGTCCATGCGAGTCCTGGCGTATCAGAAGACAAAAATACCCCGACGCTCTTGGGGTGGACCCCTCCCAATGGAGCACAAGTAGTCGATCTCGAACCTAACCTCGAACTTCCTGACCTAGATGCATGGTATCCACCATGGCTAGCGAAGCTCGTCGTTCCGAGTGTCCTCAGTCAATATAGGCACCCCGAAGTCGGTTCCTCGTCAACGATGCCATGGGTTAGTGACGGAGCACAACCTAAGAAGCCTGTCGGAGAGGCGGCAGCGCCGCCGACTCGAAGTGGCAAGGTGGTGGAGAATGATGAGAAGAGCAAACCCTCGCCACCCGCCCAGCTTCCTCGAACACGGCCCGTCTCTGCTTCTATCCAGCAGACCTCCTCTTGCAGCAACGAGAATGTCCCCGCTCGAACCGCCGCAAAGTCTTCAAGAGCTCGCTCACGCCCTTCTTCTGCAGCTGGTGCAACCGCTACAAGGGCAAGAACATACGCCAACGCCCCCCGAGGCGGCGTCCCACCCCATCTCGCACGCACGGTGACAAAAGCCAACATCCTCCGCGCTGAGCAAGAGCGAGAGAGGATGCGAGCTGCGGCTTTCGGTGGATCTGCGGGGAGGAAGCCAAGTGTGCTTGCGACTGTTGGCAATGTGCAGCCCATAGGGGTCAAGGAGAGCAGTATGGGAGTAGGTAAGAAGGTATTTGACTGGGGCGGGGATGGTGAAAGAGAGGAAGGGAGGGTGCAGAAGAGAACCAAGGTGTGAGAGCTCTTGCAGACGGACTGTCGATCAAGCTTTCGTGGTGGTTTGTGACCCCTTGCTTTCGTGGATGTTTCATGTTCGCATGTATATGATGCATGTTCCTTGCTTCCAGTTCCGTGCATGTAGTGAACGCTGCGCGATTGTTGTGTATATAGCAGTTATTACTCTGGAGTCGATGCGGTGTGAGCTGAGTTGTATAGATGGGCGGGTAAAACCCAGATCTTGGAAGGAGTACTCACCATCGGGCCAATTGCATGATATGTGGTAGAGGTGACAGAAGTAGGCTAGCGGAGACGACTGATCCTCTGCAACGAAGATTTTACGAGTCCAACATAAGTACGCCATGAATTTTATGTTATCTGTCTACCAGTGGTGTCAGTCCAGAGTGCTCGTCGTCGCCATCGTCGTCGTCGTCGGTATACAGTGATCAAATATGAGATGAAACAAGCGTGGGAAAGACCGTGGCTCAAGTTAGCCGTCGTCCTGTTAATAGAGCCGAGTGTTGGCGTAGCGTTTTCCCTCAAGTTGCTCAGCTACTTGATCAAGGCTGTCGTCCGCCTCGTTCCTTTTCTTCCTCCGTCCTCTGCAGCAACCACCAAGCTGCCTGGCCTCTTCTTTCCTTTCTTTCATCTTACTTACTTACTCCTTCACTACGGTCAGGTAATCAGGCTCGCAACTCGGAGTGCACCCAGCCATGAATAGGCAGTCCACAGGGATGAGCCTACAACAGCGGCTCGAGGCCGTCATTGACCTCTCCAGCCTCTCTCCAGTATCAGACGACATCATCGTCTCGTGCCTTCGCGAACGTTTCATGTCGGAAAATATCTACACCAGCATCGGTACCTCCTCCCTCGTTGCCGTCAACCCACACAAATATATCTCCTCAAATGCCGACTCCGTTCTTCAAAAATACGCTGCAGACTACCGCGATACGTCTGACCACAAGACGCCGCTCTCACCGCACATCTTTCAACTCGCAAATAATGCCTACTATCACATGAGGCGAACAACCCAGGACCAGTCCATCATCCTCAGGTACGTTCCAACCCTTGCGTCGTTTTCCCTATCGCAGTAGCAGTTTACGAATATCTTCACATTTGCAGTGGAGAAACTGGAAGTGGAAAGTCGGAAAACCGCCGACTCGCCATTAAGACTCTGCTGGAGCTTTCCGTTTCTAATCCTGGAAAGAAGGGTTCGAAGCTCGCGAGCCAGGTGCCCGCAGCAGAGTTCGTCATTGAGTCCTTTGGTAATGCGCGCACCCTTTTCAACCCCAATGCTTCCCGCTTCGGCAAGTACACCGAGCTACAGTTCACCGAACGCGGTCGTCTGTGCGGTATTAAGACGCTCGACTACTACCTCGAGCGCAACCGGGTGGCGGCTGTGCCTTCTGGAGAACGCAATTTCCACATGTTTTACTACTTGATGGCCGGGGCATCGTCCGAAGAGCGCCAGCATCTCCATCTCCTCGACAAAACCCAGTATAGGTACCTGGGTCAGCGCGCTGGTGTTGGTGGACGGCCCAACGGTGTCCGCGATGATGATGCCAATCGATTTGAACAGCTCAAACTAGCTCTCAAGTCTATCGGTCTCTCCAAACGACACGTTGCCCAGACGTGCCAGCTCATTGCCGCTATTCTCCACCTTGGTAACCTCGAGTTCACTGTCGACCGTGGTCGTGACGTGGATGCTGCCGTCGTGCGAAACGTAGATGTTCTTGGCATTGTCGCTGAATTCCTCGGCGTCCAGCCCTCCGCTCTTGAGGGCGCTCTCTCATACAAGACCAAGATGGTCAAGAAAGAACTCTGCACTGTCTTCCTCGACCCTGACGGTGCTTCTGACAACCGTGACGACCTCGCTAAGACACTCTATTCCCTCCTATTCGCCTGGCTGAATGAACATATCAATCAGCGTCTTTGCCGTGATGATTTCGACACTTTCATTGGTCTCTTCGATCTCCCCGGTCCACAAAATATGACCAGCCGTCCCAACTCCCTCGACCAGTTCTGCATCAACTTCGCTAACGAACGCCTCCAGAACTTTGTCCAAAAACGCATTTTCGAGGCCCACGTGGATGAGTACCAAACAGAGGGTATCTCTCACTTCGTCCCCACCATCCCATACTTCGACAACGCCGAGTGCATACGGCTCCTGCAGAACAAGCTGGGTGGCCTCATCCACATCATGGATGATCAAGCCCGCCGCTCGCACAAGAAGACGGATCACACCATGGTGGAAGCTTTCGGCAAGCGCTGGGGCAACCACTCGTCGTTCAAAGTCGGGACGATGGACCGCTCCGGATTCCCCACGTTCACTATCAACCACTTCAATGGCCCTGTTGCGTACTCAGCGGAGGGTTTCCTTGAGCGCAATCTCGACGCCCTCAACCCCGATTTCGTCTCCCTCCTTCGTGGGGCTAGCGCACACGGGTCAGACGGCGCTGAAGGCGCAGGATCCATCAACCCCTTCGTCAAAGGACTTTTCTCGGGCAAAGCTATCGCCACTCAAGCTCATCCCAAGAACGAAGACACCATTGTCGCCGCTCAGCAGTCAGTAAAACCAATGCGTGCCCCTTCCACTCGTCGTAAAGGTACAATCAAACGTATGCCCACACTCCGCGAAGACAATGTAATCGAAGAACAAGAGCGTGACGAGGACGATGCACCCAGCAACTCCGGTGTCACGCCCTGCGTAGCAGGCGAATTCCGTGCTGCACTCGACACGTTGTTCGACACGCTCTCTGAAACCCAGAACTGGTTCGTTTTCTGTGTGAATCCGAATGATTCGCAGCTACCGAATCAACTTGAGGGACGGAGTGTCAAGGGACAAGTAAGGAGTTTGGGGTTGGCGGAGATTGCGAGGAGGAACGTCAATGTGTTTGAGGTTGGGATGACTCCTGACGAGTTTTGTGGGCGATATAAGGAGCCGATAGGGACGATGGGTGTCATTGATGGGTCGGCTAGGGAAAAGGTGGAGAGAATCCAGGCGTTGTTGGGTTTGAAGGAGTTCGACATGGTTCTCGGGCAGTACAAGGTAATTTCCAGGCTTTATTGGGGCTGGTGGGTAGGTCGAATACTCATCGGTTTTCGTTGTCATGCAGGTCTTCTTGTCCCAAGCCGCCTTCCATTCCCTTGAAGATCGTATCCGTACACTTGACGTCGAGGAACAAAAGCGGAATCGCCTCCGCGATGCAGAGGCAGAAGCTGGGCTGGACGTCCGTTCTATTGGTGATCCCTATGCACCTTATTCATCTCCCGGGCTCGCAGGGGACGATCCAGCCTACGCGGATCCCTTTAACCAAGCTTCGTCGCAGGCGCACGTTCCCCTTGTGGGTAATGCCTCCCAATTTCAACGCGGGGACCTCTATGACGACGAGTACGATGAACGGAAATCGTTCCGATCGGACGACTTTGATGCTCGAAGTCGTCTCACGTCAAACAGGGACGATTCGAACTCGAATTACGGGACGGAGTCGTATGCGCCTTCCAGAAACATGTTCCAGAATGCAGACAAGGAAGGGCTTATGGCGAAAGAGGCGCTTGCGGGTGAGATCATGGAGAATGAGACGACAGAAGTCGTTAAGGAGAGTTCGGCGCGGCGACGATGGGTCACCCTTTGCTGGATGCTGACCTGGTGGATACCCTCCATTTTCCTCAAGTGGTTCGGCAGGATGAAGCGAGAGGATATTCGGCAGGCTTGGAGGGAGAAATTGGCGCTCAACATGATTATTTGGTTCATCTGCGCTTGCGCTGTCTTCGTCATTGCCATCCTGGGTCTGGTCATTTGCCCTACTCAGCACGTCTTCAGCACTTCGGAGCTCGCATCACATTCGTATCAGAATTCGGCAAATAACGTGTACACGTCTATTCGAGGAGAGGTGTTTGATCTCACGGAGATTTCGGCGACGCATCAGCGTGTTGTTAGTGTCGTCCCCACCAAGACCGTACTCCAGTATGGTGGTATGGCAGCGGACAACTTATTCCCTGTCCAGGTATGTTTTTTTACTTCCTGCATATCCGCTGTTTTTCATCTTCCGTAGGTGAGCGCTCTTTGCAATGGCGTCAGCGGTACTGTTAGTCCCTGGGTTCAACTCAATTCCGCGAACAACACTGACCCAAACGCGCAATACCATGACTTCCGTGCTATCACCAACGACTCCCGGCCTGATTGGTACTTTGAAAGCATGACCATCATGCGCTGGAACAATCGTGTTGGCTACATGGGCTACACCCCTCAGGAGATTGCGAACATGGCAAATACGGGGTCTTCGCTGGGTGTTTACGACAGCATGATCTACGACCTGACAACCTACATCAGTTCTGGACCTTCCGTTGTTGCCCCCAACGGTGAAGCAGCTCCCAGCACAGATTCCCAGTTTATGGACTCTTCGATCGTACAGTTGTTCCAGTTCAGTTCAGGCCAGGATCTCACCAAGGCGATCAATAACCTCCCCTTGGACTCGGCAACGCTCGACCGGCAGAAAACATGTCTCCGCAACCTCTTCCTTATCGGTATGGTTGACAACCGAAACTCGCCTCAATGTTTGTTCTCTCAATATATCCTCCTCGCATTGTCCATCATGATGGTTAGCATCATCGCATTCAAGTTCATCGCTTCCATCAACTTTGGAGCACCCCGTGCACCAGAGGACCACGACAAATTCGTTATCTGTCAAGTGCCTTGTTATACAGAAGGAGAGTCGTCCTTACGCCGTACGATCGATTCCCTCGCCCAGCTCAAATACGATGACAAGCGCAAATTGATATTGATCATTTGTGACGGGAACATCGTCGGATCTGGAAACGACCGACCTACACCACGCATCGTGCTCGATATCCTCGGGGCTGATCCGAATCTGGATCCTGAGCCGCTCAGTTTCGTGTCGCTGGGTGAAGGTGCTCGACAGCACAACATGGGCAAGGTGTATTCAGGGTTGTATGAGTGCGCGGGTCATGTGGTGCCGTATCTCGTTCTCGTTAAGGTGGGAAAGCCGACAGAGAGGTCGCGTCCTGGGAACAGAGGAAAACGTGACTCACAGATGGCGATCATGCATTTTTTGAACAAGGTGCGTGGCTCCGCGAGTGTGTTGGGCGGTTGCTGACAATGAAGTAATAGGTCCACTTCAACTCGCCTATGAACCCTATGGAGCTGGAGATGTACCATCAGATTAAGAACGTTATTGGCGTCAACCCTACCTTCTACGAATATCTGTTCACTGTCGACGCTGATACCACCGTGGAGCCGTACTCTCTCAACCGGTTGATTTCTGCGTAAGTTTCCCCTTTCTCCCGATCGTATTAGCTCTTCATTTTTTTTCGTAGCATGATTCACGACAAGAAGGTCCTCGGTGTCTGTGGCGAGACCCAGCTTGCCAACGCGAAGCAATCAATCATTACAATGATGCAAGTCTACGAGTATTTCATCTCGCACCACATGGCCAAGGCATTTGAGTCGCTTTTCGGTTCTGTCACTTGTTTGCCCGGTTGTTTCACCCTCTTCCGTCTGCGCACAGCCGATACACACAAGCCACTATTGATCTCTAACCAGATGGTTACGGACTACTCCCAGAACCGCGTCGATACGTTGCACATGAAGAACCTACTGCATCTTGGAGAAGATCGTTATCTCACTACGCTACTCTTGAAGCACTTCCCCGTACACAAGACGCAGTTCATCCGAGATGCGCACGCATATACCGTTGCTCCTGACGATTGGAAGATTCTTCTCTCTCAACGTCGTCGTTGGATTAACTCGACGGTGCACAACCTCGGAGAGCTAATGTTCTTGGATCAGCTCTGTGGTTTCTGCTGTTTCTCGATGCGCTTCATCGTCATGATGGATCTTGTTTCGACTTTGATCCAGCCCGTCACTGTCGCATATGTCAGTGCTCAGTTCTTTGCCTTGTGTCGTGTTCGCTGACATGGAATATAGATCGTCTACCTCATCATTTCGGTTGCTGGCGAAGGCAATAGTATCCCTGTCATCTCGCTCATCATGATTGCGGCTGTATACGGTCTTCAAGCGCTCGTGTTCATTCTTCGTCGCAAGTGGGATATGGTTGGATGGATGGTGTTCTACATTCTCGCTATTCCTATATTCTCGTTCTTGCTTCCGATCTATTCGTTCTGGCGGATGGATGACTTCTCGTGGGGTGCTACTCGCGTCGTCCTTGGAGAGGCTGGGAAGAAGATCATCGTTCACGTGCGTACCTTTTTCTCGTCTTACTTTGGACAATTCGTCGCGTCGGATCTGACGGTTTCATTTGGATCAGGACGAAGGCAAGTTCGATCCTCGCGCAATCCCTCTCAAGACATGGAACGACTACGAGAATGAGCTTTGGGACAAGGAATCCAATCACTCCATCGGGTCCTGGGTTCCGCCTGCCCAGTTCCACAAAGACGGTTACGCAGAATCACGGGCTACCTCTCTCTATGGACACGAAACGTACTACGAGCCACGCAGCCAGTCGCCCGCGCCGTCTCAGCACCTCGGGATGTTCCCCCCACCCGGATACCAATCGGGACGCGGTACACCTGTATCGATGTCCCAGCTACGTCCTTTGAGCGAAGCTGGGCCATTGTATCAGCCGATGCCTTCGAGACCCCCTACAAATTATCTCGACATGCCGATACCCGTTACGCGCAGTCCCGACGATGTAGCTGACTATGCATCTGGGGCCCCCAGCGATGCTGAACTCGAACGAGCGGTACAGGAGATTCTACGCACGGCTGATCTAAATACGGTGACGAAGAGGGAAATCAGGAGGCAGCTTGAGGAACATTTCGGGATGGACCTGACGGCTCGGAAGGGGACCATCAATGCTGGGATTGATCGTATGCTGCTTAACCCCAGTTAATCGCGCCATGAACGACTTTTCCGTGATGTGTTCATTGCTATTCTTCTGCATGGACCCGGAAACGAACGATTGTGTCTGGATATATAATTACTCGACGAACCCTTTTGACTCGACGTGAACATATTGGATGGTTGGCTCTATCGATATTACCATTGTCGCTATCATCACCATCATATACGCCCTCAGGCTCTCGACTACCACTCTCCGTTAGCTTAAAGCGAGCCTAAGACATTTGTCGATGCTGTTCTCTTTTCTTTATTAACTTACCTACTCTCGTACTCTCGCTCTCTCTCTTCCTTTTTGCATCGGACTTGTGTGACTTCGCATGACAATACTCGTTCCCTTATTACACCCTCGCCCATGTGTTTTATATTTTGATCTGCAAGAATTGCATAGAGAAGCATGAATCTTGGATGTTGGGCTTTACTGGCACTCGAGTGACGGTGGACATCATGATCATGCCTCAGACTTGTGGTGTACTCCTACCACCACTAAGAAACATGTAAATGCAGCGCCGCCACATGTTATTACACTTACAGGCTACTTCTGGATTTCGAGGGACTTGGTTCAGAACTGCAATGACATCGGACGAGTCCCACCTCGAGATTCAGGATCCCCCGCGTCGTCTCAGATCTGACTCGTCCCTTCCGACCCACCACCAACCTATTTGCGATTTCAATCGAACGGGACTGGTCGTATCCCAGGCCCTTCAATCGCCTTCCCCAGACCCCTCCCCTTCTCCTGCGCAGCAGCAAATGCGCTCGGCACGGGTATGCCACAACAATCGCCCCACCCTTCGTGGACGTGTCCGTGAAGTGGTTCCTTGCCCTCCGACGCCTGTGGTGGCGGTCTTCCAGTATAAGGAAGGATAGAACCGAAGAGGAAGTGTTGAATAACGGGGAGTTTGCCGAGGACTTCGGCTTTGTACATCTTGATCATTCCTGAGTTGACTTTGTCCCACGTTTTTACCTGTAGTGTTATTGATGAGAGGAGGTTAGTGACGAGATCATGATGACAGGAAGGGACGCTCGTACGGCAGATATGTCGTCAAGCATGGGGGAATGCCATCGAAGAGAGGCGGTCTTGATCTACGTAGATGTTAAGGCTTGGTATGATAGAAAAGACGGGATCTGGGTACTAACAGAGTTTATGAACTTGATACATGCAAAGTACATGTAATCGTTTGCGAGCTCGTCGACGATTTCAGGAATGTGAATCGCCTTCGGCGAGGGGTGTCCAAGGGTACGTTTCGTGGTGGGCATGGTGCTGGTCCTCAGCTGCGCCGAGCCAAACAAAAAGGGTAGGAAATGATAATCGTCGAGACCCCACACACCATGAGATCCCGCTGGCTCGAGCCAGTACGTTGACTGGAGAGTTCGCATGACCTGTATGTACCTATACGAAGCGTAAGCCTGGAGCTGCGAGGTCTGTTGTCAGACCGACCGCCAGAATACACGAATGACCAGGCCTTTGTGGTCGGTTTGCGCAACCAATCCCAACCGTGTCAAGGAATATCTATACGAGCCCTGGATGAGAACTTGGTGTGAATTCCGAGGCAGGGTAGCTCACAGCCAACAGAGGAAGTTGAGTTCCATCCCACTTCCATAGTCAATACGCTCACGGCTCCCCCACGAGTGGACGAAATACGCCTGCAGTTCTGGGATTGCGGTTTTGCAAACACCAAGTTGAGCGTGTAGGGCTGGAGCTAGCTAAGCGTGCAGACACTGAATAACCTAGGCCATGTCAAAACGAGGACTATAGCTCACCTTCTCCACCTCGTCATAAAAAGTCCTGAAGGCGGGATTTCCGAACCGCGATGCCTTGTTATCGACCGCAGGTGTCTCTGCGACCACGCTCTCCACCTGCTCCAACACTTTTAGAATAGACTCGATTCCCTATTCTTGCGCAGCAACACTCGCTTTGATTGTCAGCCTTACAGATGGAAGTACTCGGAAACGCACAGTAGTGTCGATGTTGTCTGTGAGCTTGACGTTGATGACTGATTCATTCAACTGTTCAATAAAAGTCACGATGTCCGCATGAGTTTGTGAACTCTGAAAGTCCTCTAGTTGGGCGCTTGATAGAATACGTTTCGTTGGGCTCTCGGAAGTCATCGTGGTGTAGTAGATCAACTTGAAGTTGACCAGCGGTGCTGTAGGAGTACAGTAGGACTGCTGTCTTGGGTGGCGCAGCCACTTCGGCTTTTGGAGTTGTTCCATCATCACTGTCTGATCTGCGTCTGATACATGTCGTCTCAGGCTCAAGGCAACTGTAGAATCATAAGCCAGGCAACAGGCTGGTTTCACGTTTTCTTGTTTTCCTCGTAGTGGTTTCGGATGCCAGTGGGCGGGCTCCTCGTCCTCTTGTTGGGACCAAATCCACGACTCCATCATGCGCTATTGTAAATGCCACGATTTCGCGGCGGCGTGTGTTGAATCAACTCACCGAACAAGAACCTCAAGTTCTAGCCCACTTGGTTTCTGTTGTGGCACCGAAAGGCGACGACGACAATGTCAGGTCAGTGCGCCGCATTCTATCTCATTCGTATATAAGGGACCGTGTCTCAAGTTTCTAGATAATCAAACATTGGTCTCTGTCACCCTTACAACCTAGCTTTATCACAGTTCACAACGCCTCCCCATGGCCGCAGAACTTCAACGTAGAGAACAAAAATGGGCATTCATGCCGTAAATCTTATTCATCCCTCTACAATATCTCGCGATCTTGGCTCACATCTGTGCAGACCTTGAATACTATTGGTATTGTTTTCATGTGGGCATCTTCGAACCCCCATGCGACCCAGGTGAATTCCAATGGGGGATCCTCTTGCCCCGCTCCCGGCCTTCTGGAGCATCACTATGGCCATGTAGATATCAATATTGGTACGGCAAATGGGAAAACTCAGACGAGGGACCAGCAACAGGCTTGTACTCTACTGGGGTCAGTGCAGATGAACGGGCTAACTAAGCTAGCGTGGCTGGCCTGTGCAGTGAAAGTCATCGTCGCCGAGTCCGGAGTCACGGTCTCCGTCCAAGAGTACGATAGAGCCGTATGGAGGTCTTTCGCGCATTCTGGCGAGGACGGCGGTAGGAGTTATCCAGGTCCACATCGGACAAGCGCCAGAGCGTAAACCTACTTTTTTTTTCACTTAACGAATGTCTATCCCGTGTGCACCTATGTGTACATGCTAGTTACACAATCCAGGTCTTATATGCAGTCGATCCTGAAATCTGGATAGCATGAAAGCGTGGCCTACACTGGTTTCTCGGTCAATTTATTGATATGGTACGCAACATTGAAAAGCATAATGTTACGACTATTTCTTCCTCCCGGAACGTTTCGCTTTTCCATTGCCCTTTGAAAGTACCTTGCCCTCAAAACCAGGTCGTGATTTCGTCTTAACCTTGGTACCCTTCTTCTTCTCGTTCCGCCTCTCGTTTCGCATGGCGATATTGTCAGTTCGCTTCTTGTGTTTGGCAGCCATCGAAGCAGAAAGTTGTTCCTTCCTCTCCTCCCTACACACGCAGTTCCAGTAATTGTTACGGAGCTCGCGTTGAGATACACCCACCAATTCTTCTTGCTGCGTACTTTTTCCTTCTCCTTTCGTTTGATCGCTTTCTTGAGTTGTCCCTCGTTATCTTTGACCTTGACACCATCCACGCGAGCCTCGGCTTTCACCCACCGTTCCCGCTCTTCTGCAACCTTGCGTTTCTCTTCTGGCAGGGCGGCCAGCTTCTCTTTGCGTGCTGTGAGCTGTGTAAGAGCTTGCGAGAGGTTGGACGCAGTCTTGAGTTGGGCAGCCCTTTTGCTCGTGGAGCCGGCCAGGGCTGAGAACGCGACATTGGTGAGGGGGCCGTCGTGATTGCTGGACGGACCCGAGGCGGGTGATTCTGGGACGATGAGCTGATTCTGGCCAATCTTTTCATCGTTAGGATCAGTAAAAAGAGCGACCAATGAATATTTTGTCTAGATTGATTAAACTCACCTTAGTGGATGCCGACTTCCCCTTCAAACCCTTGTCCTTTCCTTGTCCTTTCTCTTTCTTGGTGTCAGCTTCAGCCCTTCTTCGTTCCCTCGTCTCCTTTCTGCGCTTCTCCCTCAACGCTGCCCGTTGCTTCCGGCGTTCCTCCAGTAGTTCGTCTTTATTTCCCGGTTCGCTACTCTGCGCACCTCCACGACGAAGCTCCGCCATCCGTGCATGCAACTTCTCCCTCAATACAGTCACGCTCTCCGCCTGGGGCATCGGCACCATCCCTTCTTCACAGACCGCGGGCGCCAGCGATGGGGCGTCACCTCCCTCGGAACCTTCGAATCCGTCGACTTGCATCGCGTCGTCATCGTTGTCCAAGTCTGCGGAAGGCGAAGGTGATGGCGCCTTTCGTTTTCCTTTGTTTTTCTTGGCAGCATTTTCTTGTTCCTGTTCGAAGGCTGCTTCGTTTTGGAGGTCTACGAGCGACTTCTGGTTGGCGGGATCAAGCTGTGGAGACATGCCCGCGAACGCTGATTAGACAATAGCGTTTTTGTACGATGGTTGAAACACACCTTTTCGCGTCTAGATTTTTTGGACGCTTCTTTCACTGCTTGCTTAGGTGTCTTTTGGTTCTTGCTATGCTTCTGATATTTCCTCGGGGCCTACGTACAGAGGCGCATTCAAAGTGATCAAAAGCGCATGAGATTCAATCAAAAAGAAAACGCACAGCACCATCCGCATCCTCGTCCTTCACCAGGTAGTATTTTGGCGGAATAAGGCTGAGCAGCACCTCGAAAGTAGCGTTGTGGGCCTCGATGGACGCACGGAGATCGTCTACGGACGTTGGCATGGACTTATGTTGTATCAAAACCCTTGGAGCTAACAACGAGACATTAGACCGCATTTTTTGCCCCGCCCGACTTCAGATTTTTGTTTACGAGTGGAGCGAACCAAACTGTACCAGTTCACAAGGCTTGGTCATCAGGAAATTGGGAAGGTGCTGGCCAGACACCTCTTACAAGCAAAACATCAATATGATATGGAAGAATCAATACTTATATACAATTATCATCTACTTACCAGATTACCATCAGAATGGTGCTTGACTGATTCTCTGACACTAAAAAGACAGTTCACTGATAAGGCTATATAATCTCCAGTGGACACTATGAAGGTATGTCAGCAGTTATCATCTGGTACTCAATCTAGCATTCATCATTATCATATATTTATCATAATTTTGTGGCTTAGAAAAGCAATATCTAAAGTTGTCATGATGTCATGATGTGGTAAATCCATTACACTTGCTGGCCAAACATACTTCACAATTCACAATGATATGCAATGACATTTGACTGATCAAACTACTTTGCTCTGATGCTCAGTGTTAAAATTTGGTTCCTCTGGTCTGTCTGGAGTTACTCAGAATTCATCTGGAACTTGTGCAGACTGTTATCCCACTTCATCATTCTCTTTTTATTGTTATTCCTGAGCCTCCAGGAGCACTCCATCATTATCTTACATTGCTTAACCCCATCTCCTTCATGCTCCTCTTCCTACTCCCCTGTTACCATTAGCAAGTGCTTCTCTGCCTACTCTGCTACATATATATATATACTTACTTCTTACTTTGGACTCCTCAGTTGTTCTTTGCCCCTCTTAGGCAGCAGCTGAGGTGAGTTTATTCCATACCTATTCACTACCCATAGCTAATCCTTAGTAGTCTGGAAAATCACTGCCCTCTTATAGGTGAATACAGTCATTCTTGTCAAATGGTAGCAAGCATTAGCTCACTTGGAAGAGTGCCACTGTACTACACTGGAGGCCATGGGTGCAATCCCTATCTAGTCCACTTTTCTGACAAATTTTGCCAGTTCTTTGCCCCTCTTAGGCAGTGGCTGAGTCTGGGCAATCACTGCCCTCTTGTAATTTTTGTCATGGAGGAGCAGAGTTCAGTGGAGGCTCAAGGGGATGACAGGGGAGGGGGTTGACAAAAATTATAAGAGGGCAGTGATTGCCCAGACTACTAGGGATTAGCTATGGGTAGTGAATAGGTATGGAATAAACTCACCTCAGCTGCTGCCTAAGAGGGGCAAAGAACAACTGAGGAGTCCAAAGTAAAAAGCAAGTATGTGTATGTAGTGGAATGGGTAGAGAAGCACATGCTAATAATGACAGGGGATTAGGAACAGGAACATTGAATGGAGATGGAAATGGGGTTAAGCAATATAAGATAATAATGGAATGCCCCTGGAGGCTTGGGAGTAATGGCAAGGAAGGGATGGTAGAATAGGACAACAATCTGCACAAGTTCTGGATGGACCCTGAGTAACTCCAGATGGATTCTGAGTGAACTCCAAGACTCTGAGACTCTGAGCAGTTCTGCATAGGAGCAGAGTGGAATCATGATCTGTGGGTTTCTGAGATTCCAGAGTTGGCATTCTGGTTCTGGAGTTCACTGTACTTTGTCAGGGCTAAGTCAGAGGGTCAGAGCGACAACACCTGGCTAGCTCCAAGTTATTGGGCAGAGGTCTTGAAGGGGCAGAGTTGGGAGGAGTAACTTATGTAACTTTAGTCAATATTCAAACTGTATAATATAGAATACAAGTAGGGTTTATATACTACAGTGACAAGTAAACACAGAGGGCACTGGAGTACCAGAGTGGGACAGAATGTGGTTGAAGTGTCAGAATGATAGGGAATTAGTTGGGATGAGATAGGAACAAGTCAGAATGAGTTAGAATGGGATGAGTTGGAAGATGGAGTTTATAGACATGTCAAGTGTCAGTTAAATGTATGAGTATGAATGGATAAGGCATGGAACAGAAGTAAATAGATATAAGTGGAAAAGTAGAGTTGGAGTGGAGGGGTAGAAGGAAGCAGAGTTGACTTGCATGGCATGGAATGTGATAGGGGCAAGAGAGGAGTTGAGCAGGCTTGCACAGCATGGGATATGACACTCAGCTACATACCTTCAAGTCCTACTATTGCTCTGGAGTTTTCAGGGGTATTTCTGTCCTTATCTTACATCAGTTAACTCCCCATTCCACATCCTTTATGTTCCTCAATTTATTACTGATCTCCTGTCATTCTTAGTGAGCACTTCTCTGCCCATTGTAGTACATATATACTTACTTTTCCCTTTGGATTCCTCAGTCATTCTTTGCCCTCAGGCAGTAACTGAGTCTGGGAAATCCTTGCCCTCTTATAGTTTTTGTCAATATAAACTCACCCTCTGCTGCTTTTCAAGTTTCTTCCTCAGAGGCAGAGTTCTTACCCAAGGTGAGTCCATCATTGGTAAGTCCAACAACTTGTGTGAATGAGATTGCAAGTGTTTTTTCTCCCTAATTTTCGCTTTTGTTGTGTGTTTTTTCTTTCTTTCTTAAGTACACTGGTAGTCTATGTGGTAGTCTGGTCTCTGCTTCATGAAATTTTTTTTTGACAAAGAGTATAATAGGGCAGTGATTTCCCAGACTCAGCTACTGCCTAAGAGGGGCAAAGAATGACTGAGGAATCTGAAGTAAGAAATAAGTACATATATGTAGCAGAGTGGGCAGAGAAGCACTCACTAATAATAATCAGGGGAGTAGGAACAGGAACAAGAAGGAGATGGAATTAAGCCATGTAGAGAAATGATGGAGCATCCCTGGAGGCTCAGTACAGTACATGTTATATAAACTTACCCTCTGCTGCTTTTCAAGTTTCTTCACTCTTGTCCTCTGATTTCTTCTTCAGAGGCAGAGTCACTACCCAAGGTGAGTCCATCACTGGTAAGTCCAATAAGTTGTGTGAATAAGATTGTAAGTGATTTTTTCTTTCTCTAATTTCGCATTTTTGTAGCTTTTAAGTATATTAGTAGTATACAATGGTAGTCGAGATCTTTTAAGGAATGAAATCATTTTTCACCTATGAATATTGAGCCTATGAATGTTGAACGTGAATATGAGTGAAGTGAGGTTTAATTTTTTCTTTCTGAACATCACTTTCAAAAGATATTCCCTGATATAAATGATCATTCCAGATAATAGCTGTAAGTATGTCAGAATAGATCAGGAATGTAAACACTCCCAGAGTGCTTCCCATTGCAGTGATTACAACCATGATCATTAGTCATCATAGTGATCTATATGAACTATTAAGTATGATTGATAGTATTTGATCTATGCTGCCATCACTGCCTAGAATTATATGGCATGATCAGTGTGCATATCATTCTGATGCTTAACTATGTACTTTTTATAATAGGCAATCTCATATATGGGCTTATCATTTCTTCATGATTCTCCTGATGGATGATCTGTACTTTGTAGTGCTCCACATTTTTTGGTGTAGTCATGCTTGATGCAGAAGATGGGTTTGGAGGCTATAGGGGTAACACTTTCTGGAATGGGACACTCTTGTACACATGATTGGAATTTAGGTGTATTCTCCTCCTCCATCACTCTGAATGAAGTCCACATTGGAGAATTTCTCCTGTCCAACATCTGTGCAGAAGAGTGTTTGGACGTCAACTCTCTGGTGATCGTAGATCTGGAGTGCTTCTTTCTTGTGTTCCATGAAGTATACACAAGGGAAGCAGCAGAAGTCATCTACAATGATGATCCAGTATTTGTATCCTTCCCAAGATTGAGGAGTTATAAGACCTCTGACATCCATGTGGACCATTTGGAGTGCTTGGGTTGCATGGGGTTCCTCTAGGAGTTTGAAGGGGAGCTTCATCTTTCTGAGGATCCTAAACCTAAACTAGCAATTGAAAGATATGCAGGCCTCACAGAAGGACAGAGTTCCAGTCAGGACATCAAGCTCCCAGAGTTTTCCCTGCTTGTCCATGTGTTCAATCCATGCTATGGAGATGTGTCCCATGTGTTGGTGGAGGAGGTTTATGTCCACCACAGCATGCACCACTTCCTTTGGAGATTCCAGAATGACATTTGCATGATATAGCCCCTGCTGATGAGTTCCAGTGAGAACTAAAGTTCTTCCCTTTTGGACATAGCATGTGCTGGGAACTGGCTGGGAAAATGGTAGAGGGTCCAGCAGTTGAGAGGTGATTCATGGAGATGAGGGAAATCTGGAACTCCAGAATGAGTAGGACATTGGTCAAGACAATTTCATACTTCTTTCTGGAGATGGCAGAGAAGAGTGCAACTGTTCTGATTCTGATGGCAGAGGTGGTGAAGTTGTCTCTGGAAGCAACAGGACAAGGTGGAACCAGTGGGGAGTAAGTCTGGAATCAGGACCCATGTGGACCATGTGAGAAGTAGCTCCAGAGTCAATGACAATGGCATCTCTCCCACTAACCTTTGGTTTGGATGACAAGTAGACAAGAACATGTGCCATTAAAGACTTGGATACACCTTCAGTAACTATGTTTGCAATCTCTGGAGTTCTAAGGGGAACCTCTGGAGTGTCCTCTGTCACATTGGCTTTCTCCTTTTTTTTCTCCCATCTTTTTCCTCCTCCTCCTTTTCTCAATTCCTTCATCCAACACTGGTAAGCATAACAGTCATCAGAGTTATGTCTGGATTGTTTGTGGTGCTCACACCAAGCAGTGGAGTTGGGCAGACAGGAAGAGTCCAAGGATCCAGAAGGGTTGAGGTGTGCCTCCTCCAAGGTGATTTGAGTTTCCACAGCATCAAAATTGAGTTTGCTGTCCTCAACAGTGTTGATGATGGATGAGGTGAACATGTTCCATTCTGGAGTTTTTGGAAGGGAGTTTAGGAGGATGAAGGTGAGGAATCTGCTGTCAACCACAAACTTCAAACCAGCAAGGCAGGCTTGCAAAGTCTGGAGTGACACAATGTGCTTGGAGATGGCAGAACCTCCAGACCATGTGGAGTTGAACAACTGTTGGAATATGTAGAAGGCAGAGGCAAGCTTGGAGGCTTGGTGAATGGATAGGAGTGCATTGAAGAGGTTCTGGGCAGTGGTGTGCATTTCTGTCTTGAATAGAAGGGCATTTCTGATGCTGTCCTGAATGATTCTGTGTACTCCCTCATTTTGCTCCATCCATTTCCAGACTTCTTCAACTGTGGCTGTGCCAGAGATCATTGGAGTTCCAGATAAGGAAGGGGGAAACTGTTGAGGGACCAGGAACAGGCACAGTGGTGGTGGTACCTGGGATACTAAGAGATGTGACAGGAATGATCAGACAGATGTCAGTTCCCAGGGCCACACCTAGGGCTCTCTCCCTCTGGAGTTTCACTGTGATATGGAGTTTCCAGATTTGGAAGCTTGAGGGTCTGATCAGAGTCAGATGTGTGAGAGTGTCAGCAGAGGCTGTATTGGATGACATGGTAGAAGTCCCAAGGGTCTGGAGTTTGTCCAGATGCATGTTCAGGGATTGCATGAGAGTTGAGTCATTCTGGAGAGGTTTTCTCTCCACTAGTATGTGCTAGTGGGGCTCATAACCTGACAAAAACTATAAGAGGGCAGTGATTGCCCAGACTACTAAGAATTAGCTAGGAGTTGACAAAGTACAGTGAACTCTGGAGTCTCAGAAACCCAGAGGTTGTATCTCTGCTCTGCTGCCAGGCAGAGCTGCTCAGAATCCATCCAGAACTTGCATGGAATGTTATCACACTTCATCATCCTCTTCTCATCATCACTCCTGAGTCTCCAGAGATGCTCTATCATTTCCTTACATTGCTTCATTCCATCTCCTTCTTGTTCCTGTTCCTACTCCCCTGTTATTATTAGCAAGCGCTTCTCTGCCTACTCCACTACATATATATACATACTTATTTTATTGAATATATATGACGCTCTGTAGAATACTCAGTGTACTGGTAAGTCACTAAGTAGGAGATAAGTACCTGTAGAATACTACAGGACTGTTAGTAAGGTAAATATGTGTAGTACAAATGTACTACTCACCTCAGTGTACTGGTAAGTCACTGAGGTGCAATGCTACGAGATGCACGTCCTACTGGACACGTAATTAGGTAAGCTACCATAACAGGTACATACCGATTGTATTCCAACATATTTCTCACTTTGGATTTCTCAGTCATTCTTTGCCCCTCTTAGGCAGCAGCTGAGTCTGGACAATCACTGCCCTATTATAGATTTTGTCAGGAGTAATAAATAGGTATAAAGTAAACTCATCTCAGCTACTGCATAAGGAGGGCAAAGAACAACTGAGGGATCCAGAGTAAAAATATAAGTATATATATGTAGCAGAATTTGTGGAGAAGCACTCACTAATAATGACAGGGGATTAGGAACAGGAACATTGAATGGAGATGGAAATGAGGTTAAGCAATATAAGATTATAATGGAATGCCCAGAGGCTTGGGAGTAATGGTAAGGAAGGGGTGGTAGAATAGGATGATAGTCCCCACAAGTTATGGATGGACCCTGAGCAACTCCAGACAGATTCCAAGTGGACTCCAAGGCTTTGAGCAGTTCTGCATAGGGGTGGAGCTGAATCATGACCTCCAGGTTTCCAAGGTTCTGGAGTTGGTGTTCCAGTTCCAGAGTTCACCGTACTTCATCAGTATTTTCCTTGACGATCCATTCTAAGTGAATGAACCAAAACCAAGGGAAATGTGTCACATCTAGAAACAATATGGTCATTGATAGTGCACAGGAAGAGTCCACCCAAGATCATCCAAGGATGAAACAAGGAGGATTCATGGGCAAGGATTGACATATTTATTGTGATTTGGTTAGAACACACATCAAAGGAGATACCATCATATGGTACTGTGGTATTAAACTACAAAGAGCATGAATTGCAAAGGCCGAGTTGGGAGCTGAGTGACAAGCTCAACCATTCACACATCTTTCCAAAGATGGAGGGATGGTATCAGGGAAAAATATAAGGCATCATAGTGTAATGGGTATTTGGAAACATTGTGTGATGAGATGGGAGGATAGAGACTCTTGTCCAGAGAGTGAGCAGCATGACAAAGCTACTTGTTGATGCAAGACCTGAAAAACATTGATAGCACAACAAAAAGATATAACGAGACCTTCCTGACGGAGTATTCGCAGGGGACACCATAACTGGCAAATCTCGATAAAACAACGTCGTCGCCGACTCATGGGAACTGCTCTTGGAAATTGGTCTCATGGGAACGCAGCGTACAGTTTTACTTAAGATGTCGTAAGCAATCTCTGTTCGCACGGGTCCGTCTGCAGGGAGGACCGAGAACTCTCTCATTCCGTGAGAGTCCGGGACCTTTGGTGGAAACCCTAGGTGGTATCTCTACAGTACGCCGAACTTGCTTTACAACGCGGGCGCCTCAGAATAGAGTTGTTTCTCCTCTCCGGAACCAGACGGTTTCTTGAAATCTCTGATGACCTTCTGTCCACCATTATGGTCCACCACCCAGACCATGAACTCTTCCCAGATAACCTGATCCTCCAGATTTGCCTTACTTCCCAAAAGGACATGGGCTGGATTAAGTAGTAGATCGTTTGGGTTAACGTCTCCGCCCTGAGCAAAGATCTTCAAGACCGACGTCACTTCTTGGGCGGAGGAGAGCCATATGCCGCGGTCTGTGAGCGTGTACTCGTTCAAAACAGAAGCTGCCTTCAGGGCTTGAAGAGGGAAGCGCGGGTATTGATGGTACCATTTCGAGTATGCCAAAGCCCAGGGGACCTAACAATACATACGGAAGAATCAATGTTAACAGCCGCGACTGGTCAACCAAAATTTTATCCGGGGACACACCTGGCCGATTTTGCAGAAAAGTTCGCTTTCCTTGATGTTCGTCGCACTCTTGTCGAAACGGGAAAGGAAGCGAACGGGTTCCCGATCAGTTGGCGGTGTCTGAGATGGCTCAACGACACGACCCCTTCAGAACAAGGAAATGTGCTAGTTACCGCTAGGTCCTTATTTCCTTGGTCTACAATTCGATTGAACATCGCAAGGACATCATCACCACAATCTTCGAGTTGCGCGGGATCCGAGGCCGGGCCTACCAGGTAAAAATGATCCTGAGTGAATGAGGTGCATATCAGAAGGTGGTAGTTCATCGATGCATTCCTGGAAATTACACTGACACGAAAACCATACGTTCTGGTTGATGCAATATTAGCTTTTTCCGCTTGATCTTCTGCAGCCGCGTTGTAGGTAACTGCAATATCAACTTGGCCTGCGGCAAGAAAGCCGAGGCTTTCAGTGGTGTCTCCAAGATACCATGCGACCTTTTCCGCCGTGCAAATATGACAGGCAGCTCGCTCTTAGAATAGGTGTATACAAACCTTGAAAGGGTCGATGCCTTGGTCATGACAATATTTGATAAAAGCATCTGCCCACGCGCCGATAAGTCCAGACTGACCCGCACCACCATTCGCGATACGGAGACGGATATTTTGACCACCTAAACCGCCGTCGTACACGGCCTGTGGTTCGATAGATGCCAACGCAGTGTGTACAACGGGCGATTCATTGGGGGCTTCCAAGGCATCAGGTGTGTTAATGGGCATACTCCATGAGTGATGAGGCCAGGGCAGGACCTACAATCTACTTGTGCCATACTTCACCAGTTTGTCTGTTGGTCGTTGCGCAGTGAATCCAACGAAACGTTGGAGGGTGGGTGCAAACGAGGCAAGTAAATAATTCTTGAATGTAGGGGGGGGGATTGATATAAGGATCCGACAGGTCGTCTGACATTCCGTGGTGCCAATCGCGTCCCGTTTGTCCCGTCCCTGGGCCCCAAGGCCTGACCCTCCATTGCAACAAAGTCGGAAATTTGCGGACTGGTGTGATGGAAGCCAGCAACGTGTGCGGTTCGGGCGCAATGTTGAAGGTTTGTGGCCTCATGATCGAGTTGGAGAGAGTAGATTATATAGTCAAGCCATTTCCTGGAACAAGGCGCCTCCCAGGTTGTTGAGGTCATAAAGTTCTGGGGTGCTTCCCCTTTTATATACGCTCCATTCAGCATTGTTTTTAGTTGTTTTTAGGCTTACTTACTGACACACCAGGGATTTCGACATTTCAAGGACATTCACAGGTGATTTTATGATAAAGAACAATTATCTGAGTCGCACACGAGGGATTTCACAGATTATATAAAATATCAAATTTTATTGTTTCACATTTTCGGGGTAAGAAATTTTGAAATATCAGGCATGTGTTACCGAAAATTTGAAGTTTTTGGCACTTTTTTTTTTCGCCTTACAGCTACTTCCGAAATTCATGTCCGCGTCGGAAAGCTGGTGTTTAAAATTTGAGAAATTCAGAAAATTCAGGAAAACATAGCAGAGTACTTCTACAGGCTCATCTACGAGCAAAAATGCCTCGCCAGTCCAAAGAAAGCCTCCCCGAGATCACAGACAGTAGTATCTTTGAAGAAATGGCGAAGCTGCACAAAAGTTGTACCGACATGATCAACCGTGACTGGTCAAATGCTGCGTTGTCGTCGGACAGCGAGGGTGATGACGGTGACAATCACGGACACACCCCAATTATTAGTCTACATCCGTCCTTCCGAATCCGCCAACTTTAATCAATCACGTTACGGCTCAACTGCAATGACTCCTTCCCATTTCAACCCTAACCCACCCGAGTCCAACGTGCGCACACAGCCCGGAGCGCACGGTGTGATTGGCGCCCGCACTTGTCCTCCCAAAACTCATATTTTGCTCAAACCCTGTCCCAAGTTCAACCGGGATCATTATATGCTCAGTCAACATTCTGTGGTCATACTCATCATCATGCACCTTCACCCGAACCTCGTCGCCCAATCAACAAGATCCTGCTTCATCCTCATCGTTCTATACAAGCACTCGAACTCACTATGGAGCATCACGTTCCTTTCGTCCTTATTAGTGGTAGTTGTCTTCTGCACTCGGTACCGTAGTGATATATTCCGCACTTCTCCCCTATACCTCAGCAGCTGTGCCGTAGCGGAATATATGTCGGAGTAGAAAAACGGCTGCGCTGCCGTGTGTGACACAACCCGTGACAAGGCGTTTACAGAATTACTCATTTTGACTACCTTGCATTAATCTTATTGTACGCCTGCCAGTGCTCGTAAATCCTAACCAAAAAAATCAAGCTAAACGTCAGCAGCAAGGTGAGACAGTTTAGACACTGTGGATAACTCCACAACTACGCAACTTGAGTTCCTCGGCATGGCACCCATGCATCTTTGAAAACGTTTGCAACACTGTTCCAACGATAGTAGTCAAAGTAGTCAACTCATCGCGCCAGACAACATCCATTTGATTTTATTATTCTAGATTGTTTGGTTTCACGTGTAGATTTGATGGCCAACAGCCAGTTTAGCTGCACCAAGCGACTCGATCACATACGGTTCGACGGCTTCCTTCGTTGACGAGCTGACCACGAAACTAGGCACGCGCGCCGTCTGCAGTTTCTTCACCCATTCCAGGATCCCGATTATCTGGCCACACTCGGGCACCCTCCGACCCACCTTCACCCCCAGCGGCATCTGCATCGCCCCATGGCATGTCCCCGACACTCGCGAACATCATGTTATCGTCTGGTGACACGTGTTGTGAAGCGGCCCCGAACCCGGTATCGATGTGCTCGACGGCACGAGAATGGAATTCCCGTATACTGATAACAAATCGGGGTGCAATGACATACGGAAGAATAGCGATGGTGATGATCGAGACTATAGACTGCATTCCAGAGGTTACTGTGGTTATCAGCGCATTGGAGAGGAGGTTGCTGGTAAAGGGAAATTAGGTTAGAGTTCAAATAGCCAAAAAAAAAAAAAAAGAGAATAACATACATAACAAAGTAGAGGATGCTTTCCCGAACGAGGAGTTCCATGTACCGGTTCGATCGCCATTGTTTGATCTCTTTATATGTTTCTAGTGACTGCCTGACGAACTTGGTCACGGCGAAAATGCAGAGGAAAGCACCGAGAATAAAGCGAGAGCCGAGGAGGTATCTGGAGGGGATAGGTATCGTGATATCAGGCACAATGCATAAAGGGACATCCACCACATCAGCCAAGTAGACTAAAAGAGGAGTGGATAAGTGTGCAGATAGCCCACGGTTAACTTGTGTGTTACCTGACAAGCGAAGCTTTCGAGTCATTTGAGAGACAAGAGGAACGATGGTGAGGGCCATGTTAGAGATGTAGATCACGAAGAGGATGGAAAGAATTGTCTTGGACCGATTGTACATGGCGAATACACGAATGATCATCAAGACTAGATATGCCACGACTTTTAGTCTTACCTTGTAGTCAAAGTGCATGGCCACTCACGGTCACTGGCACCAAGGAACATGACAGACGCCCAACTTTGGATTAGATAAGTCACCATGCCTTGGGGGATTTTCTGACATGATGCAAAAACTGCAAGATATCACCAATAAACTTACACCTTTCCACTTAAATCAAAGATCATAGTTTGTCAGCGAATGAGTGGATACATACATCTATGTATTCGGGCCAGTCACTGGGAAGTTACAATACAACAAAAACGGACGAACCGTGGTGGGGCCAGGCATGAAGCTACTGCCAACTTTGGGTGCTAATAGTTAGTTTCACTGAGTATCACATCGAGTTTTTCCCGTACTGAATGAAGCGAGACTTTTCAGAGTGTGCATTAGAATCCTAGATACACAAGGGTGAACGGTAACCTACATTGCCGCCAAACACCCCACATAACGGACCTGTGATCAGACTCAGTGAGTCTGAAAAAAAGGTGATCCAAAACGCACGATCACAAATAGCGTTGACACCCGTGACCAGGGCCTCTTCTGTGTGAATTATCAGAGGTAATAGTCGCTGTGAATCAACCTAATCTACTAACCCAAACATATTCTATCTGTATGGATCATCGGTGACCATCAGTGACCAGCTCTTGGCATACGGATTGGCGGGGCAGTGTATCGCACACACCTCGTTCACAAATGTGAGAACTGATCAAACAAAGATTAGCCAAGTTAAATGGAATGGAGAACGACCCACTGGTGTCATACCCAACAGCGGTCGCAATCGCGACTGTGATGGTCCGTGAGATCGTTCAACTGTAATGAACAAGGTTTCATACCAGATTGGTAATCATTTAGCTGAATGGCCGCTAAGATGGACTGGATTTCAGAAGCTGACATGAATATAACGTTCAGTTCGGAGGCGGAAGAAGCGGGGAATTGTCACAGGAAGAAAGGAGCTACAGGAGTTGTCGCTGCTTAAATCTGCCTAGTGGGGCTGCGCTGTTGCTTTACTACATCATGATATTGCAACGATCCTCTGGCAAGGAGTGCGAGATATTTGGAGGCAACGAGTTCCTCTGCCTCACATTTTTGCTTGCATCAGATGGCAACTTCGATCGACCAACTTACTTCAAGAGTTAGTCACAAATAACCTGCCAAAGGTCTTTCGTGAACCATCGAACCCCAGCAAGTACGCTTCCATAGCCGCCATCTCACCTCTTTCATCCTTCCATGCATATGTACGCAATAGTCTGTTCTCATCTAGAGGATTCCATTGTTATCGGTCTGATGTAGATGCGGCGGCATGCATCAGCGCAACCACCAAAATCATATGGCCCTCAGGGCAATACCCGAGTAACGATTGATAGTGGCGTGTCGTTTGCCAGAAGGACATCGGTGCAGATTTAGGCCTGAGGCCTAATGATTGGAGGTATCAGAAATCAAACCATGCCATGCACACACAAAAAGCGATGGAGAAAGGCGGATGGGAGCGCTTTTTTTGCGCAAAGGAGAGGGAGAGACGGCGGAACTCCAGGACCACTGGGAAATGAAAGAGCGGGAAACGAAAACAGGGGAGTACAGCATGATGCGGTGGGCGCTTGCCATTGGCCATATTCAGACCAACCTGTAGTTTAAATGCATCGAATTTGTATTTAATAGGGTAGTTCAACACAGTAGATCAGTATAGGAATCGACCGTCAATTTAGAGTTGATCTCGCTGTCGATTTGGCGACCGATCTGGCTCAAGGCTTCAGTTTCGAAATCGACTGCGACGTCGTGAAATCGCCTTCGCTGACCAGCTTTCGGCAGTGTCACCTGAGTGTGAAATACACTACTCATCAGCAAACTAGCCCTCGCCTAGACAGGGCTGGACAGGGATGGACAGGGGTCCCAGACTGACAGACACGGCCCTGAACAGTACTCTGAAGGTTTGTCCCAGACTGTCACCGGTAGACACTACATCAACAAACCAGCCTTACCTTGGATGGCTCTGGACAATCCTGTACTGTTTCACACCACTGCACACACCAGAAGTGATGAAAATTTCAAATTTCAAATTTCAAATCTGATAATATATTATCTATTATACACAGCTGTGGGGCGGGTTAGGTGAATGAAACGGCTGAAAACGCGGGTTGGGAACATACGGGGGTGCCGAAACCGTGCGAGTATGGCTGAAAATATGCGGGGGGGTTGAAAGCGCGAGAGTGGGGTTGAAAATGCAGATGCGGCTGAAAATGCACGGGTGGTACTAAAAACGTACGGGTGGGGCTTAAGACGAACTGGTGGGGTACAAAACAGGTAGGCAGGGTGGGTGGGGCTGAAAATACATGGGCGGCACTGCAAATGCGTGAGTGATCTTACGGTGAGTTTTCGGGCTCCGCCGTCGTGACACATCAAAACGTTTTGTTTTGACGTTTTGCTCTTCACTCCGCTTCCACGACGTCGGCTTTGGTTCGCGGTGTTTTTTCTCGCTTATTCTGCTCTCGCCATCATTTTCGTCATCATCTCATGCCTCGCCCAGTCACACGCAGTCGTTCCGTCGTGCGTGAGTCCTCTCCGCCTTCGGACGTCGACTCATTTGACCATCGCGGTGTGGACACCTCTGTTGATTTTCCTGATCCCGCGGGCCTTGCGGTCCCATGCTTTATCTCCTCTAAATCCCCTGCTCTTTTGGGCAATGACGACTCAGAAATTCTTTCCCCCTCGTCCATCCGTATTCCCATCGAGGATGCGGCTGTTCTAGCGGAAAACGTTCCGGGTGTCATCCTGCAGACTCCCCAGGCGCCTCGTCGGGTCCGGTCCCGTTCTGGGGATTCCTCAGTGGGACAGCCTGACTTCCCAAAAAGGAAAAAGGGGAAGAAGAAGGCAGCTGACCACCTTCCCCACAAGTTGGGGTGTCCCCATCCCAATGGGTTCTCCTGTGGGTTCCACCTTGCTGGACTGATGGCCCTCCCCCTTTCACATTGGTCTGGAATGGCTGGCTGCTAAGGGCACTCCCCCTGATGCAGACCTTCCTCCACATGATGTGGAGCATTGCACCATTTTTATGCAGGCCTCCAGGGACCTTGATCTCAGTGACCCCTGCAACATCACCATCCTTCAGAGGATTCTATGGCAGCTATGCCCTGACATTGATTTCTTGGACCTCCTCCAGCCTGCTCCCTTGGGTAAGTCATTGCCTTTACCTCACTCCACCTCACCTTCACTATCACCTCACCCTTTTACCTCACCTCACTTCACCTCACCATCACCTTACCATCACCTCACCTTCATCTTACCTCACTCTATCTTACCTCATTCACCTTGTGTACCTCATTTGCTTCCTCTCCTCTACATAGCTCACAAACCCCAACTCATGAACACTGCTTTCTAGCTTCACCTTTTCTTTCATGGCTCCCTCAATGGTTTGCTCTGTTCCCTCCCATCCTGAGCTGCTTGATGGCCACACCTTGGCCCTTCCCTCCCTGGGTTATAAATGACATGAAGAACAACTGGAATGTTCACATTCCATTAACAGCTCTTTCTGTCTGCTCCCTCACCTCCCTCTCTCTTGCCTTCCAAGAGGATTCTGGGCAGGCCTTGTCTGTTAGGGGGGGGTCATCAGCCTGTTGTCCTCCTGCCTTTCAGCCAAAGATGATTGCTCTATGCATTCCCCCATTTTATTGATTGTATTTGCTGCCACCTTCCTTCACCTTCACACTTCAAAATTGCCAACTGCTGGCAAAAACACTACAAGAGGATCTCCCAATGTTTGGACCTATGGGACCTCTTCCACCTCTATCTTTGCTATGACATCTGCCTTTGCATACATTTCATTGACACCAACAACAAGCTTGACCCTGCCACTTGGCAGGAGAATGTCTGGCACCAAACAATTGATGCCTACTGGACAGGCACTCAGCACCTGCTCCCGGGCTTGACCAGTATCACCTCACCCAATCAAAAACCTTCTTTTCCCTCTGCTCCTGCTCTTGTACCCCCTCTTGCTATGGGATCTTTCTTTCACCCCCACCCCTTCTCCACGGCCACTGCCAACAGTGGCCCCTCCACCTCTCACCAGGCAGCATCCTCAGCTCCAGGCTCCTCATCCTCCTAATGTCCTTTTCATTGCATCTTTGGAGGCAGTGCCTGCAGGAAGTGGGTCTGTGGTCTCTCCACCACTGGCTTCATCACCTTCTCCAATGGCACCTGGCAAACTTCTCAAGGTGAGCAGGTTTGCTTCTTCTGGAATGGACATGGCTGCTCAGAATCTGCTTGCTCCTATCATCACATCTGCACATGCTGTGGGGGACCGTACCCTGCTCAGGAGTGTAGTCTCTAGCAGTCTGCTCCTGGTCATTACCCCCTTCTTTTGCTGGAAATGGGAGGAATTCCTTCGGGATGCAGGTGCCCTGGAGGAATTTGCGGATGTTCCAAAAGGCATCTGCCATTGCTTGAAGCTGGGCATTCCTAGTTCTTACACTCTCTCATCCTCTTACATCCCCAACAATCACTGTTCAGCTCTTGAACACATGGACTTTCTTATCTCATACATTCAGTCAGAAATCCAAGCAAAACATTACACTGGCCCTTTTTCCCCTGATTGCCTTAAAGCCCTCATTGGCCCATCCCATACTAGCCCCCTTGGTGTCATTCTGAAACCAGGCTCTTCAAAGTTTTGCCTTGTCCAGTCTCATTGCCAAGGTGCCACCCAGTTCTCAGGTGGCTGTATACAATGTTGAGGCTGCTCACTGTCAGTCTCTGATAGCTCCCAAAGACCAGCACCTTGTCTGCATTATGCTGATCATTGACAGCATCATCAAAATTTTCATCAACCACTGTGCCTGTTTTGGCTGCTCTAGTTCCAGTGGTCTCTTTGATCGCCCCAGCAGTGCAATTGTTGTCATTTTCAAACAAAAGGGCATTGAAGATGTCATCCATTGGGCTGACGATTATGTTTTCCTCCACTACCCTCTCCCCCCATCACCCACGGGCCCCTGGTCTTACTCCTATGACAAATCCCTCCCTTTCTCCATTGAAAAAGAACTTGGCTGGCCTTGGGCTCTAAATAAGCATACTCCATTTGCCTTCACTTTCGCATATCTTGGGTTCATCTGGGACCTCTCAAACAAGACTGTTTCCATTCTGTTGGCAAAATGTCAAAAGTATCTGTCTTGCATGGAAGGCTGGCTTCCAAATTCTTCTGTCTCTCTCAAGGATTGCCAAAGTGTGGTAGGATGTCTCCAACATTGCACACTTGTACTCTCTGATGGTTGTTCTTGCCTTCTGTCCCTCTATCATCTTGCCTCTTCCTTCAAGGACCCTTCAAAACCCTTCATCCGTCACTGTATCCCCTCTCCTGTTTTTTAAGATATATCATGGTGGCACAACACTCTAAATGTGGACTGGTGTGGCTCCCCTATTTCCTCTCCTCCAGATCCACTTCCAAATTCTATTTTTATCGACACTTCCACATCCTTTGTCATAGGTTTCCTCCTAGATGGTTGCTGGCTTGCCTGCAAACTCCTGGATGGGTGGAACATTAACAATTGTGATATCAGTTGGGCAGAAATGGTTGTGATCGATCTCAGTCTCTGCACCATCACTTATGCTGGTTTCAAAGACTGCCATGTACTTTTGCACTCAAACAATCAAGGTGTCCTCAGTGTGCTAAAAGCTGGGAGATTGCGTAACTCTGCTCAAAATGACATCCTCCATCGCATTGTTTCTACCTTTTGGGATCACAACATTTGGCTTTCAGTGAAGTGGGTTAAATCAGCAGATAATATCTCAGACTCCATTTCTCATGGCTCCTTTCCATCGTCTTGCCCCTGCTACATTCTCTCTCCCCCCCTTCCTCCTCACTCAAAGAACTTAGTTAAACTTGTATAGTTTACCTCAGCACATTTCAATGACATCACCATTCTGTTGCATACCATCAAATTCATGTTCCACCCCCCCCTTTCATAAATTCCCACCAGCTACTTCTCCTTCTTGGCATCAAACCTCATAGAGGCCCCACCACTTTTACCTCCTTTCAATCTAGACCTTCTAAAGCTTCTTCTAAAGCTTATCCCCCAAACTCCAGCAGCTCCTTCCCTGTCCTCATCATCCCTTGCAAGAGTCAACCATGCCTTGGACCACACCTGGGCAGATTCCACCCTCTCAAAATACTGCAACACAGTCACCCAATTTCTCTTGTTTTGTGACTCCGAAAACATTCCTACTGGTTTCTGCATGCCTGCCAGCGAGCATTTACTTTGTGCCTTTGCCACCTCTCATGTGGGCCTCCTGGCCATTGACACTGTAGAAACCACCTTGCAGTGCTCAAAGCCTGGCACATCTACAACAACAAACCACAGATGGGCAGCACCCATCTGCACTACATCCTTAACAGTGTTGCCAACCTCACCTCTTCCTCATCCAAGAAACCTCCTCACCCTCCCATCTCCCATTCCATGCTCATTCTCCTCACCAATCACCTGGATTTATCAAACCCACTGGACTCTTGTTGCTTTGCGGCCGCTTGTCTTGCAATGTGGGCACAGGCTTGTCTTGGCGAAATTCTTTCTCCTTGGGAGAATTCCTTCAAACCCACCACTGTCGTCTGCAGATCACACCTTCTTCCTCCTTTCAATGCCAACACCTCTTGGAAATGTCATCTGCCCTTCACAAAAGTGGCCAAGTCATGGGGTGAAGATGTTGTCATTTGTCATCAGCATGGCCCCTCTGACCCTATCACTGCCATCAATTCCCATCTGTCTATCAATCCCATTCCTCCAAACCTTCCACTTTTTTCTTACCTCTCCACCCATGCCTTCGCTGCCTCACAAGGAAAAAACTGCTTTCCCACTGCAATGCAGTTTGGTCCCTGGCCGGTATCCCTTCCATTTTGGGGCATTTATTCTGTATTGGTGGTATAACTGAATTACTCCTCGCTGGAGTCTCTCCAGACATCGTCAAGGCCCTGGGCTGTTGGTCCTCAGATGCCTTCCTTTGATACTGGTGCTCCTTGGAACTCCTGGCCCCACTTCACATTGAAAACCTCTCCTCCTAAGTGGATTTTACCCCTCCCTTCATCTCAGCCTTCCATGGGTGGGTTGTGTGCTTTTGTTCCTCTTCTTCTGCCACCTTCTCTCTGGGTTGGTCATTTTCCAGCCTTGACACACCCTGGTTGGTCAGCCACCTTGCTTTGGCAAGTCTGCCTCTGCTCTCATCCACCTTGGGAAGGCCCTTCCACATGTCTCTTGACAACACTTCTCCTCTTATAGACCTCATATGTGAACAGCCCAAAAATGCAGTGGCTGCATGTGGGTGGTGCTGGCACTGAAAATGCGCAGGTGGCACTGCAAATACACAGACAAGACTAAAAATGTATGGGCAGGGCTAAAATGGCAAGTTCATTTGACTTGTTGGGCCAATTTTTGACTTGTTGGGTCCACTTTCAACACATTGGGTCCACATTTGAGGGGGTGGGTCCATTTTTGAGACATCAGGTCCATGTTTAGGGCAAGAGAATGAGAGACCAGCAAAGCAAGCACCCATCACAGAACAAGGGGACAAGGATTTTGAACACCAGTGAGCCATTTCAATGTTGGGTGCGCCAATTTGTATGTGGTTGATGTATTTTGGGCACCAATGAGCTATCTTAGGTGTGGGTGGGCAGTTTCAAGGTTGATGAGCTAGTTTGGGCACTGGAACTGCAGCTGTTTCCTATGAACATGAGTGGGCCTATTAATAATCACATCCATATATAGTAGTGTTGTCACAGTGTCACAAGTTATACTATTCTCACCCCAAAATGGCATAGCATTCAAATGTTATGGATATTTTCTCATGTTTCTTGTGTGTGGCATTGCAAAAACACTATTACATATGGATGGAATTATCAATTAACTACTGGGTGAGGAATGAGGGATAGGGAATAGCATGGGTATGTGGTTAATGTTGAACTAAGCGTTCTCAGCATTGTTGATAAACAGCTTATGATATCAACAAGTATCTAAGTGTTCTGTAAGATGGATAAGTGAAAAGAATGCATGGTGATAAAGGAAAAATAAACATACCTCAGTGTTGTTGATAAACAGCTGAGGTGTACATAAATGGAAACTACAATGTAGTTAAAGGTTGATTATGTGATCAAAATAATGTATAATCTATGATGTCAGTGTAACTCCAACACACCCCCTTAATGAGAATTAAGTCCGAAGAAGAAAGGGAAAAAAAAGGAACCTAGTGAGAAAGCAACTTGAGACCATTATGATGACGAAGAAAGATTGGATGAGAAAGTGATTTTGTGAAGATGTTGCCAGTATTCTGATGAGTTGAAAGCCACTCAGGCATGAAAGTTCCAGCATCCATGTGTTCCTGAAGAAAATGATACTGGAGGTCAATGTGCTTCGTCCAAATATGATTGGAGGCCTCCTTGGACAGAGCAATGGTGCTGGCATTGTCAATGAAAAGACAGATAGGCAAGTCAAAAGGGACCTTTAGGCAGGTGAGGAAGGACCTCAACTAGAGGTCATCTTGGATTGTGGCTGTGATTGCCATATACTTGGCTTCCATAGAGGAGAGTGTGTGCATGTGTTGCTTCTTCAAACAGTGAGAAAATGGACTGCCATTGAAGAACCAGACATAGCCAGTAATGGAAATGTGGTCACTGTTTGTGGCCCAATTGGAGTCCGAGAAACCAAGAAGATTTGTTTCTGCATTGGGTGAGGTGGCTGTGGATGTTGGTGGGGACACCCCCATAATGGACCTTTAAATTAATCATGCCAGCAAGGTAGCATAGTACACACTTTGTGGCTGCATAGTGATGCAACTCTGCCTTTGACAAAAATTGGGCAAGGTTTATGTTATACAATGTCATGAGTGACAAAGTATGTAGTCTGTGTACACAAGAGGACATGTCAGGCCATCCAGTTGCTTATTCATCTGTCTGACACCCCTCTCCTAAGATTGGGGCCAGGCCATGTGGTGCAGTCACATGTACAGTATGAAAAGGGGCAAATAAAGAAAGTGGCAGACAGTGGTTTCAAACTCGCGACAGTTCTCATCAGGGGGCTTCACTGCTGCCCCTACCACTTGTCTATCCGACCATGTTTAGGATACCAACTACCAATCTAATGTCCTACTTCAGGAGTTATACTTAGTCAGCAGGCATGACTATGATAAGCGATACCTGAAGCTGGATTGGTTGCATTGTGGGTTTGGCAATGGGAGGTAGGAGTCTCTACTGTGGGAACCCATTAGTCAAT